>JANKOD010000191.1:20757994-20773585 GCA_026284645.1 Erythroxylum acuminatum
CGAGCCATTTGATTGTGCATTTGCATTATGATGTGTTAAGCTATGCTTGAATTGAATGACATACAATATGTGATGATATTATGATTTATGAAATGTGAATTGAATTGTGACTGTCGAACTTTCATTGTGAAATGTATGCCTATGTGAATGTTTATATATATATCCATATGGTTGTTTGTGTGGCTCAATGCCAATGGCTATAAATAGTTTAGCCACTGAGCTGTGAAGCTCAACCCAATTTGTCCCACTCCTCAGGTGTAGACCGAGAAGATCAGTGAAATCCTTGCAAGCATTTGGACAAATTCCGAGAGAGAGAGCTTTTGTAGACTTTTGTAGCTTTATAAGCATATTGAACATTGAGCATCCAATGTACTTTTGTAACTTGTGTCAAGTTTGATGTATAATGTCAATATGTAATTAAAGTTATGAATTAAAGCTTTGTATGAACTGCGTTTTGAATTGGAAATGAATGGAGAACTTAAAAGTTCCCTTTTGTATGGTTATGAGATTTCTAAAGTATGAATATATTGAATGTGCTTGACCTAATTGTTGAGATTGCCAATGGTTGCTTGTATTTAGAATAGCATGTTGTAGTTGGGAAGCTTGTGTGTTGAAGTTGAGAGTTATGAGCTTTACAGGTGAGGGTGTGGTATGAGAAGTTTGAACTTGATAGCTATGATGAATAGAGTTGAGATTTGGGAATTTGATTCATTTAGATTGATATTTGTATGATTATGAAGTTGTGTTGCACTTGAAGGGTTGATTTTGGGGTGATTATGAATGCATATGGTGTTAGGATGGACGATGGAAGCACTGGAGAGGCTTAGAAGAAGGTTTGGGACACTTTGCCCAGTATGTGACCGTTAAACGGACATGCAAGTCCGTTTAACGGACCTTCTCGGGTGGTTTTGGACCCTTAGGCTAGTGTGTATCCGTTAAACGGACATGGATGTCCGTTTAAAGGACCTTCTTGGGTGAAATTAGAGTGTTTGGCTAGTCTATGTCCGTTAAATGGACATGCAAGTCCGTTTAACGGACATCCTCGAGTCAGCTTCAGTAATTTACGATTTTAACCAGTTTAGAGGCCAAATCTTGCTTTGAGATCTCTAATACGAATTGTAGATCTCGATGTATTCTTTCCAATGGTCTAAAAACGAAAGCAATTGGACATTTGTAGAAAAAGTTATGGCATTCGCGCCAAGACATGTTCAGTTGGAGTAAGGATGTAAACGTATTGGATTCTTTTGACCATAAATTCTTCTTCCGACCTTCGAATTGAGTGATTCTTGAATCATTGGTTTTCTAACATGTTTGGCTACCTCTCCACAAGATTGGGTAGCTTTTGTTTTTAAATTCGAAAGGTTTGATTCAAAGCAAGTGAGGGTTCGTTGAAATAACCCTAAGTTAGCACCCGCTAATGCTTTTTGAATCTGTTTCGGATAGTTGGGCTCCGGGAATGTGGTCCAACACTTTTGGTTGGGCTTCAGAAACGAAACCCAACTGTACTTCCCTGTGTGCCCTTCAGGGTCCCCGGTTGGTATAAAAGGCATCTTTCTTATCTTGGTCATCGAGAACATTGTCTCTTGATAAGAGCGAGTAAGGAGAGAGCTAATAGTTATGGAAACACTACCAAATGACCTTATTCATTTGTCTTCTACTTTGTCTATGTCTAGTTTACCTTCTAGTGTTAAGCTTTTTTTGTCAAATCATATATAAAATTTAATAGAAATTACCCATGTTCCTGTAGAAAATCGTGTTTGTAAGTCTTCTTTATCTTTGTTGAGTCTATATAGTATTTATTCTCGTGAATGTTCTTGGACAAGAAGTATACGTACTATTTCGTCTACATCTCGCCCAAAAGCAAAAGAAATCATCCAAAGTTCCAGATTGGAATAGTGTGGTCTTAAATCTACAATAGCAGAACAATACGTAAAGCTTGAGATCCCAAATGAGCTGATCTCTCTCTAGAGAGAACACGTTCATACATATCTATATGTTGGAGCTATACACCTTATTCTCACACTTCATGGAAGAAAGGAAATACCTGCTATAGCCAGGATATCTCTTCTAGACACTGCCTACACAGCGTACCAAAATGCTTTGATTAGTAGCTTGCTGACTACTCTTAACAACGGAAGTTTCATTCTAATAATAGCACCTGATTTCAACATCAAGTTGGATGATCCCACTTTGTCTGAATGACTACAATTTCATATTCAGATCATTAGAGCAAATCAAGATTCTACACCTATCATGGCTACTTTACATTACTAGATGATCTATCGTTTACAGAATCATGCATTGGACCTCAACTTTCCAAATTCTACTTCAGATACTCCTTACATAGTTGCTGATCATTTCAATGATCAGACTACTATCATCTAGATCCCGAAGCAATTACCAGCTGTGGAGCTTGAAAAGTTGATGCCTACTGAATGGATCACCAATTACCAGAAGGTGTTCCATGCGCCTCATCGATACTTTTTTCATACAACAACTCCTCCAATTATGAAGACATTAAAAGATGGAATGGTAAAGTCCATCTATGCAAAGCCCAACAAAAATCCTTTTACATCCGGGGCTATATTTTTTATCTAGCCCGTATTTTCTCATACAAAAGGTAAATCTGGTCCTCCTATCCATTATTTCAAATCTAATAGAGATCTAGTTTATATAAGCCATCATCGTGGACACTTTGTATGGGATGTTGGCCCATCCACGTATGAACCTGACTGTGAAATCTATCTTAACCCTGAGTCAAACAACGATGATGATGATGAGCGGTACTCCAGAAGAAGAAGGAAGAAGAAAAAGTCTAAACCTCGTTGTATGCCTTCTCGATAGTATCATCCATTCAGTGGTCTACCCACATAAAGATTCTGACCTAGATCTCTTTGAGGGTTGTTGAAATCTTCTGCCTGTCAGCTTAAGCCAACAATTCCTGTCATGACTCCTACTCCTATACCTTGCATGATGGTTAATACATATGAAGGAGAGTTTCCTTCTCTACACAGGAGTACAAATGAAACAACTAGAGTTATCTCTAGCCCTTATAATCGAGCCATAGGAATTACTTCACAAGGTACAATTGTCTCAAATCTTTTTGATGAAGTTCTTAACTGGCAAACATCAAATGCAGTATCACAAAACAAAGTCTTTTACAGAATTGATTCCAAGCTTGATGGAATCAGTTAACAAACTCATACTACTCAACATAAAGTTGACGTCGTCTCTAAGCAGATCCAACAACTGTAAAACTCATACAAAGCACAGATCTAGCAACTTAATGCTGATCTTCGACATTACATTGCTACACAGTATTTTGAACTTGACTTTGATGTCAAATCCAGAGAACTCAGGAAGATACAAGGAATTGTGCAACGAATGGAAGCTGATATGCAATCTGCACAGTCTAAGACTGTACATGGCTCATCCTCTTTAGTATTTCCAAATATACAGTCGGTATACACTCCTCCTCTATATCAAATGTATCCTGAAGAAGCTGACTATTCAAAGGTCTTCAAGGTCAACTATCCTTTGATCAAACAACATATTCATCCTCAGGCAACTCAAGCAAAACCTGAAAAGCCAAAGTCAAAGCTAAAGCCTGAACCAATTCTTGAGCCATCACCTTCATATGCAAAACTTGAACTAGTTAACCAGTGGAGTAAACTATTACAGATTCATACACCTCTCACTTCTCTACTAAAGTCTCAACCTTCCACCTTTACTAGGAAGGACAAAGTGCCTCTTATATAGTTTATAGCAACTCTTGTACGTACACCTGCCGCATAAGTTTTATCTGCCCAATCAGATAATTCGGAAAGCTTGTTTTGAAGTTTCTGTCCCAACATCTGAAATCTCTGCAACAATTTCTGAGTCATCATTTGAACAGATTTCTGAACAGTCTTCTGATTCCTCAGCACAGCTACAACGAAACTCTCTGTATATTATTTAATTATGACAAAATCCATGGTTTAAAGTGTAGATAGAAGGTCAGACCTTTTAAAAGCTTTATAGTATAGTGAAAATTGATAAACATTCAGTATTGAAAGAGGGTAGTCTAAAGAGTGCTTAACGACTAATAGATATCTACAACCTCAAAAGATATTGAAAAGGGATACTAATATTGCAACTATCAAAGAGTTTAAAGCTTTCGTCGTCATATTTAATGATGGCGTTGGTCCAATTTGATACAAAATAAAAAAATTTAGTCTAAATTAATTGAAATTTAAATTGGGTTAAGCTTTTAAAAGAAGATTCAAGATTTAGTTTGAGATCAGACTCAAGTATATTAGGTTCAATTTAATCTGAAATTCAATCAATGTATTCCTTATTTAAACTAGGCCTCTGTTTGGTTGGTCTTATACCAGAAGAGCTTTTATCAGTTGAGCATTTTCTGTAGATCTTTAGAAGAATTTTTCTAAGAAGCCAGTTGATTGTTTGACTATCATTTAAAAAAGAGTTTATTTGAAAGAGCTTTATACAGTGGACTACTTAGTAACATAAAAACAAAAGGCACTTTTAATTTTAACTATATTTTTTTTGTAATAAAAATTATTTATGAATATAAAAATTATTTAAAGTATATTAAATAATATGTAAAGCACAATATATTAATTATTATATAATTTTAACCTATATGAAACATAAATGAAAATATATCTAGCCAAATCTTTTATATGGATTGTAACAAAAGTAAAACTAATATCAAAAATAAATATTAAAACGTATAAAAAGCCAAATAATATTATATAAATCATAAAATAAATATTCAAGTTAAATAAATAGTTAAATAGATGATAAATTATGTATTTTATTATAATAGAGAAGATGAGTTTGTAAGATAAACGTGAAGATGGGTTTGTGGTTATTGTGAGAATTATGTATAAAATATAAGGACAAAAGGGACTAAAAATAGGCTCATTAATTGATATAAAAAATCTACCCGAAAAAGTCATTTGAGAGACTTTTTTTAGAAGCTTCAAATTTGCGCTTCTTAAAAAGCTATATTTTAGCTGCCAAAAAAGTCATGTCTATTAAAAAATAATTTTTTATTTTACAGCCAAACACTTATTTTTAAAAAAAGATTTTTGTGGTGAAAAAAGTATTTATTGACCTTTCAAAAGCCCATCTAAACAGGCACTAAGAGGTGGATTGGTTAAGTCGTAAATTGTAATTAATTCAAATAAGAAAACTAGAAACTATAAAAATAAGAGGTGGATTGGTTAGGTCGTAATTATTTTAAATTAAAAACTAGAAACTGAAATTATGAGAGGTGGTTTGGTTAGGTCGTAATTAATTTAAATAATATCCTATAATCAATTTAACAAAATGCCCATAAATTCTTATTTAGAGAATTACGAATCGTCCACGTGTGAACATTTAATGAGAACTAGAAGCGGCAGGGAATATCTCTCCATTCTCTTGAAACAGTAACACCCTCGTAACTGATTCAAGAAGATATAGTTGAAATAAAAACAAATCTGAAGCTCTAAGAGTTCCAATCAACATCCAACCAGTACTATGGATGTTTGGCCAAGCCACAGTACAGAGCATTAGGAGGGACGTCAGTCTCGGTGTACAAGCTTTTCTCGTCGTTCCAAACTCTCACATATAGCTGTTGGCCAAGATATCGCCGAGACCAGATCGCTGACCTCAAGTTCCACATTCCCTTGTTGTCCAGCGCCACCAATACTGCAGTCCACGACACTGGATATACCTGCAAAATTTAACAAGGCTTTTAGTAAATATATTATAATTGCTCTTTGTAAAACTATACATCTACGCGACCACTCTCAACTTGTACCTGAAAAGTGTGCCTAGGAACTCCGTCTATCAAATTGTAGCGATTTCTCATGCCGGTAGACCAAACGCCGGACCCGTATCTGCAGAATTTTTTAGCAACAGATATTAATATTTGCAAATAAACACATGGTGCAAGAACTCACGTTAGGAACAAGCGACACACTAGAGCAAACATAAAATTCGTTTAGTAAAAGTTTTACCCAACAACGTAGGGACTGTATCCATCCAAATGCCAAGACTGGATTGTCTTCTCCGGGTTTTGGAAGACAACTTCTACGAAGTCGTGAAGAGTAGCTCCGATTACAGATGCTCCAAGTACAGGTTTAGCATTAGTAGGTTTGTCAGAATTAGAGTTAAGCTTGAAGACACCGGGAATGTTATACCAGTCAGCGAGCTTCAAAGGCGTCGCTGGATCGACGTAGGAGATGCTGTTAACGGCATACCGCAACTTGCCGTTGATCTTAGTTTGTGTATTGGCTAAAATGATTGTCCTGACAACTTTTATTTTTCCATAATGGAACGAGCCCTGAGCATTAGGCCTAGCCGCATTTGCTGTCAAATTCAACCTAACAAGTGACAGCACATAGTCGTTTATCAAAAATGGTAGACAACAAGCAAATCAAACCAGTTTGCCTAACTTCATCTCTGTCAGGTAAAAACTTTGGAAGAACATCACTACCTAATGGTCCTGGCGTGCTTCATAGACCAGTGAACTTGGTAGGTTGGACCAATAGGCAACGGTAGAGATGGTGGCGTCTTGGAGCCAGCATAAGCGAGAACTCCAGTAGTAGTGAGAATAGGCTTGGTGAAACGGGTAGAGGCAACGATGTAGTAGTCCTTCGGGTGACCGCTTAACGTAACCAAGACAGCCACGGATTGACCAACATGAATATCAATGGTATCATACTTTTCTTGCAAGGTATGAGCTCCTTCTACTTCCACGAGGGTCATTACGTGTCCCTGGATTCTGAAATTGATTGAGGTCGCAATCCCCACATTCGAGACCCTGAACTTGTAAGTTTTCCCTGTAAAAAAGTTGTTAAGCAGTCTCTCAGATTTACTTTATTTAGTTTTAATTAGGATCTTAAGAGTCAAAGTAACTTGATTAGGATCAAGTTACCTGCTTCTCCGGTGAAAGTTGCAACTTTGGCGACCCCATTTATAAGAAGAGCGTCAGGCAGAGGAAGAGGATTGCCCGTGTCCAACTTTTTCTGCAATATCTGTAGAAAGCGGACTTCCCAACAAGTTAGCATCAAGATTTCCGCATTGAAACAGGCCCAGCATGGTCCGGGTTTAAACTTAACGCACTAAAAGCGACATTTAAATAAGAAATCTTCAATGACAAACCTTATGATCGGTCTTGTACCAATCACCGACTAGCAGTGTGAACTCATTGCTGGGAATAGGGTATGGAATGGCAATCACAGACCTTGACTGGACATTGAACCCTCCAAAGCCTCCAGCAGCTCTATGCAAAGCAGTTGAAGGGAAGTAGTTGTAAGTTCCGATTTGATCTTTTGCCTGGAACTTGTAGGTCCAGCTGGAGTTTGAAGGGATAGGACAATTGGTTCCTAATACTCCATCTTGCCATGAAGTCTTTCTTTGTTTAATACCATTCCTGATATAAACCAGTAAATAAGTTGTTGCTCTGGTTCCTGGCTACAATCTATATACTTCTAAACAAAAACGAAAATAATGCTGGGCACTAACCATGTTATGAGGAAAGGCTCGTCCAACTTATTGATGACATTTACAATTATGTTGTCGTTAGTCTCACAGTTGATAGTTGGACCAGGAAATTTTCCGTTGATAAGGATTCCCTGCAAGAAAGAGTCGCACGGGAGGGAACAATCAGGTTACGGCTAAATCTGCCAGAAGACTTTAGGAAAACTGCCGAAATTTGTAGTTACATCAGCAAACAAGATTTCAAAGAGAACTATTCTTTTATATGTATGAACCTACCCTTTGACGAGTGCCAAGTGGAGAAATGTATCCATATGTAACTGTCCACGTATAATATCTGTAGGGATCCTCAGCCTCCACCCAAATGCCACTCAGCAAAGCTAGTATCCCAATACAAAAACACAGGAGATTGTCCTGCCTCATTTTACGGTGATATAATTCCTTTAGATCTGCCCATATGTATATCATCATTCAGTTAAAGAGGACAATCGTCTTCAAATGAGAATTGTTCATTTGCAGAGACAGTCATGAAATGACACTTTTTAGTGGCACAGAACAGATTAAAACTAACTGAGAAATTTTCTTTAAGTAAGCTTTGAATAGGAGAAATGAATAAAAGACTATTCATTAAAATAATACTCCCTCTTATCTAAAATAAAAGTCATTTTAGGGGATACACACTTATTAAGAAAGTTAATAAAATATTTAATATACCCTTATTAATTACATGTTGAAGTGTCTTGAAAATATAATTTATGTAATTAGGATGTGAGAAAAATTAAAAGGTAAATTTGAAAGTAAAATTATAATCATGTATGAAAAGTCGCAAACAACAATTATTTTGAATAATTAAAATTCCTCTAAAACAACTTTTATTTTGAATAAGAGAAAGTAGTCATCGTCTGTTATAAAAAAAAATTCCTAAGATTGTAGTCACACGAAAAAAGTGAAAATGAGCTTTAGAAGCAATGATATGTCATAATATATACTAACCCCTCCAACATCATTAGCTAAAAATTCAAGTACCATAACATTAAAAAAAGAAAAAAGAAAAAAGAAAATGCTACAGTTTGAGTCTTTCACTGCCTAAAATAACTTTAATAGTTAATTGCTAGAAAAACATACTCATGATAACATGGGAAAAGTAAATGAACAAGATTGAAGAAAGTGTACCTAGCTAAGAACTCCAACCTTACCCGCTCAAAGACGTAAGGACGAAATGTCGAAATGAACTAGTGAGGACATAAAAAGATGATGGCTTATATAAAGGAGTCAAGATCCTGGAGGTCACGCAAACCTAAGCGTCAAGACTCATTAGGAGGTCAGAATTTTAGATATGCTTACCCTATTCACTATTGTTGCTTGTTCATTTTTGAGAGCACAGAATAATATATTTGACTAGGACGTGAACAATGAATGCTCGGAACCATTAGAAAGATCTAAAGAAGCGAATGCGGCTGCGGCGAGAACGGATCAAAACATTAATTGATTGCAAGTTAATTGACTTACCTTGTTAAATGCTTAGAACATTTAATATATCGGTTCAAGAGATTGACCCCCAAAACAAAATGTTAATGTTATGTTGCCTAGTGAGTTATGATAACTATATAGTATAGAAGAAGTTATATTTTAAACGAAACCTGACCTAAGACAAACGAGAGTATTGTGTGGATCACGTCTGTCCTTCATGGTTTCTGCAATATCTACTGCTAAATTTGCCTGCGGTTCCCTTTTTGTTTTCTTAGATCAGGACTTGCCACATCCAATTATAATTTAATAAACTTAATTTTAAGTTGATGTCAATAATGTTTTCATTATGATTATGAATAAAGTAATTAATCATAAAATAATTAATTAGTTTAATTATGGCTATGAATAAAGTAATTAATCATAAGCATCAGACGAAAGTCAACTGATTGATATTCTAGTAGAAAGTTACTTAATTGGTCGGTTAGATGTTCTTAAGTGAATCCCAAGGATGGATCTCATATTGCTGAAAACTAGAAGTGTTAGGCACATGCCACAAGACTGGTGAACTAGACCTCTTTTAATTCCGGTAAAATTAAATTCTTCTCATGTGCTCATTTAAGAAAACCACGATCATCTGTCTATTTTATTCCGTTCCTACCTTATTCTATGAATCTCAATCATCCATTTATGCAGGTTCCACATAAGTCTCGCATAAATGGATGGATGAGATTCATAGGACAGGATAAAAATAGGATAAAATGGACAGAGGATCTCGTTGGATCTTAACATCTAAGTTATACATCTTGTCCTACTTGTCGGTAATGTATTGTTCTCTAATTTCTGCTCTAAGTGTTTCAACCTTCTCTAATCTTTTTTATCCATCCATTTATTAGTTCTTAGGAGAGAAAAAGATACCATTAAACTCTATAAGCTTCTAATTTTCTTACAGATAATCACATTGTATAGATAATTTGACGAGGAATTTGTAAGAAAACCTTTTCATGAAACCTTTGAAACTTAAGGTTTGAGTATTTTGCTTTATCATCTTTGTCACAAAAAAAAAAAAAATCTTTGTCACAGTAACGAGGATTATCTTGTTTGCTCTAAACATAAGTCAAATAAATTTGGCTAACCACAAAAATTCGTACGTTTTTGTTTTCTCAGTATCTGTACGCAGAACTCTCTAAGATGACCATAAGCATTTATAAAGATATTAAGCATACTATAACATGTCAATGATACAATTAAATCTGCCTTTAATTGTTTGCGCTTATCCTGTTCTGTTTTCCCTTCTAGTCAAATCCTCATGACCTAGGGAACAGATTAAAGCTCCAATAGTTGCTCATTCTACGGGTGCAGTCCGATGGCTTTGCCACAGAGTAGAGCATTAGAAGGAATGTCATATTCATTTGCAAAGCTTTTCACTGAATTCCAGACCCTGAGATATAGTTGTTGCCCAAGATACTGCCTTTCCCATATCGCAGACCTCGTGTTCCACATGCCCTGGTTGTCCAAGGAGATAAATATGGCGGACCACGAGTTTGGATATACCTGCAGTGAAATAAATAAACTAGCTATAGATTGATTGATGATCTGGAACTGATCAGGCTGCCGTAATGTAAGGAGATATTGTGAAATTAAATTGTAAGTGCATCTCACTTACCTGAACAGTGTGTCTGCTTATAGCATCATCTAGGTTGTAAGTTAGATTCTTGGCCGGTGACCATTTCCCATAGCCAAAACTGCAGATGTTTGTGAGGTTAATTGTTGCTCTCATAAGACTCGCTAAAATTTGGATGCAACAGAACGTTGCTACTTACCCAACAACCCAGAAGTCATAACCATCGAGATGCCAGGATTGAATAGACTCTTCATTGTTCTGGAAAACAATTTGAATAAAATCATGGAGGTTGGTCGAGATAACTGAGGTTGCTAAATATGCAGGACCATCGGAGGGAACACTTTGGATGGAGTTCAGGGAAAAGACTCCCTGGATGTTGAAGTAATCAGCAAGTTTTAAAGGCGTATCAGGATTAATATACGAAACCCTGTTAACGGCATAACGCTGCTTTCCATTGATTTGAGGTGCCGAATTGCCCAATACAAATGTTTTGGTGATTGCTATCTTTCCATAATGGAATGAGCCCTGGGGGTTCGGCCTTGCTGCATTTGCTGTCAAATTCCGCCTTCAAGAAAAAAGAAGGATGAAAGAATGAACCAAATATCCAACAATTTGGACATATCTTAGTTTGGTGAAAGAATTGTACAAGGAGTTTCCAATCTCTAAGATAACTAATCAACCATTGGCCAATACCTTATAGTTCTAGCTTGCATCATTGACCATTCTATTTGGTCAGCAGGAGCAACTGGCAGGGTTCCAGAGGCTGGGGCCTTAGAATTGGAGTAATGCAACAATGCAGATGTTGTAAGAACTTGGTTGGTAAAACGTGTTGAAGCAACAATGTAGTAATCTTTTGGAGCCTGATTTAGGGTAACTAAGACAGATACAGATTGGCCAATGTGCACTTCAAGAGAGTCATAAACATTCTGAATTGTGTGAGATCCTTCAACCTCCACTAACTTCATCGTATGGCCCTGAATCCTGAAGTTCAATGAGGTAGACAATCCTACATTGGAGATCCTGAACATGTAGGTTTTACCTGAACACGAGGAAGATGTTAGTAAAAAAAATTACAGAAAGCGTTAGATAAAATGCTTCAAATCTTGAATATGAAAATATAAATTTGATATGAATTATAGCAATGACCTTGATCACCAGTGAAGGTAGTGTGACTCTGGCCATTAATTATGAGTCCATCTGGGAAGGGAAGAGATTTGCCAGAGTCCAGAGACGCCTGTAATATCTGCAATATAATCACAGTTTAAGGTGAATGCCAGTAATATCAAATGGAATGGTAAAGTGCTACAAAGAACAAATGACTCTCCCGCCAAACAACAACAAAATAGCAGGATCAGATTTCTACTCAGGCTCTATCTGATAATTCTGATTCAAAAGATGGGTAAGCCTAACTAGGCATATTGGAATGGAAACAGCAACTAGTTCAAATTCCATATAGGTTTAATCATTACATAGAATGTCGAATGCAAATAGTTCACAGGACAAAAGGCTTTTTCACAGTAAGGAACTAATGAAACACAGGCTCAAGGAAATAAATCAGTGTCTTTGATTGCCAGCTTATGCCATAACCCAGACAAAAAGCAGGCCTCGTGGCAATGCACATGATGAAGTTATGCTACAGCAGCTTTTACATTTTTAGGATTTGTTTCTTTCGTTTTCATGGCTTTTGAAGTGGTAGTGGAGTATAAAGCTCAAAAACATAACATAATATTGACGGCCTATATCAAATGTAATGCATCACATATTAATAAAAAGACAATTATGGTGGATTAAGAAAAAAAAAGGAAAAGAAAATCATGAGCTAAAAGAATCTTCATTTCTTCTTACATTGTGGCTTGTTTTGTACCAATCACCAATTAGTAAAGTGAAATCTCCAGCAGGCAATTCATATGGAACTGGGATTTGAGGCCTTGCATAGATATTGATTGCTCCATATCCTCCAGCAGCTTTGTGGAATAGTGTGGAAGGGAAATAAGTGAAGGTTCCAATCTGATCCTTAACTTGGAACTGATAAGTGTAATTAGAGTTTGGGGGAATGGGACAATTGGTCCCCAGCACTCCATCTTGCCAAGAGTTCTTTCTTTGCTTAATGCCATTCCTAGTTGTAGCAGTATAATCGAAAGTTGTCTCAGTTAGAATGCAAATTCTAATTAATCATCCGGCATTAGTACTTTCCACACAGTAAATTTGATTGATTAAAATAAAAGAAAAAAATTTCTGAACTTTCTTTAAAACTTTAAAGCATAGAACGCAGGAAATTGAGATAAAGCAAGAATCTCTAGACTCTTCTTCTAAGCTAGCTGCTAGAGAAACAACTTAGAGCAGCAACTTCATTTTAAGAGTTAATTTGTGACGAATCCATTTGTTACTTTTCCCATAACCAAAAAGAAAGAAGGAAGCTTTTACATTCTTAAAAGGTATATGAAATAAAAAATTTGCACGAATAGGAAGGAGTCTGTATCCACATCTTAGTTCTATCCTCGAACAACCAGAGTCACGCTGAAAACAAACAAAAGCCACGAACATAAGAAAGTGATGTGACAGATAATAAGGAACTTACCATGTTAAAAGGAAAGGTTGGTCCAGCTTGTTGATGAGATTGAGAATAATGTTGTTGTTAGTCACCACATCAAGCCTAGGACCAGGAAACTGCCCATTAATAAGAATCACCTGCCCGGCAAAAAACCACAACTCTATTAGCTTCCCAGACTGTCCCCTAACACACGATCGAGATCAAACCTAAACACCCAAACGAAAATGAATTACCTGTTGGCGCACACCAAGAGGAGAAATAAACCCATAAGTCACTGTCCAGGTATAGAACCTATATGGGTCATCTGCATTGGCTACATTAACACTTAAAGCCGCCAAAACTCCACAGAATAAGCACAAAAAGATTGCTACTTTTCCCATTTAGATCTGCAAAAGTGGAAACAGATCAAAGTCACTGAATTAGTAAGAAAACAAAACGAGAGGTCACTCTCATGGACTCACTCCAAGATCATGTAGAGAAAAGAGAATGAGAGGTGGCCGGACCTCTTTTCTTACCCCTCTGGGTGGCAATCAATGAAAGCAAGTGACTGGTTGGGCTTAAATAAGGACAAGGCGCGAAAACTACCTTCACTGGGTCAGTGTAAAATGCGAATGCTTCTGGTACAAGTACAAAATGGACGATGCTTACCACCTTATTAAAAAAAAAAAGCTATTTCCTTTCTGACAAAAACATATCAATGTAATGTTCTTTTTATGGTTGGTAATAGAGATGAAGCTCAGCGCATTTCACGCGTTTCCGCGTTATGGTAATTGCCTACCGCCAAGTTGTTCCATGTCTTCTTTAGAAGGTGGAGCCTTAGCAGCTGTAATGCGGAAAATTTCTTTTTTCCCAACTTCACCCTCTGACGGTGCTTGATTCTTAGATAGAAAAATTGAAAATAATGAGACGGGGTCCCATCATTTCCTTCAAATTTCAGTCTTCTTTTAGTCATGCACTGTTTTGGTTACTTCTCTCCCTTTATTTGCAATTTTTCTGTGGTTCTCTCAGCAGAGCCTCTGCTCTTGTCCTTTTTTGTTTTAAACCTTTTCTTTTTCTCCATTATAGGTTTCTACGACATTATCTGTTGCTTTCAATAGTTAAGCAGCTATCTCTGTTTTTACCAAAAATTAAAAACTTTGGGCTTTATTATGTTATAGGGATTGCTCTTTTCTTTGCAAATGCAGTGGTTTGGAATTAGGTAGCGAGTGCATTGATTGCGTCATTTATCCCTGCACATGGCGATCTGTCACCCAATCGTCATTTTCTCTTGTTCACAAAAACCTGAAAGTCTTTGGAAATAGTAGACGGCTTCTATAGTTTATCTTCCTCCCAACTCCCTCGTCCCTGTCACTCAAAAGAAAAAATGACTTGAAATTTTTTTAAAGAGCTCCAAACGATCAAATGAAAAGGAAAATATCCAGTTTTACGTTTTCTTATTCTGTTTTATAGGATCTCAGTCATTTATTTTATGAGACTTACGCGAGTTTTATGTGAACCCTACATAAATAAATGGCTGAGATTTATTGGACAAGATAAAAAACGTAATATAAAACAGAAGATTTGAACTTCCGTTAGCAGTGATCCTCTTCTTATGTTCGGTTTCGATTCTCGAACTTCCAGCGTCAATACTGAAAATAATCACCAGCTAAAAGTCTCAAGGATTTGGTACAACTAAGTCAAGTTGAAATTGTAAGTGGGCCTCATAAATTATACCTAACATACCTAGGAAAGCCTCCGTTAACAAGTATGTTCTATGATTACGGATGTCAAATAGCTGAATCAAATCAGCAACTCCAGGTACCAGCTTGGCTTCTTCTTCCTTGCCTCTATGCTAATAAAACAATTTGCCCAAATCAAGTTCAGTTGCCATCATAGAAGGAAGCTACATATTACATGCATTGTCCTAACAGTTCGGGGGAGACTTCGTCAGACCCAATCACTTGCATGGAGTAAACAAGGAATATTTTCGGGTAATGTAACAATCCGCTATATATTCTTCATGCACAGGTCGGAAGGAAGGAGTGGAAGATTAGCAGAGAAGAAAATATAAAAGGAAAAGTAAAGATGGGCACCCCACGCAACATGTCGGTGATGATGTTACGTGTTTTCCATTGTTCGGATAAAATTAAGCAAAGGAAAAGTGAGAAAATAGAGAAATAGGAGGAAAATTTGGATCAAATAAATTTCCCACCAAAATTAGTAGAAAAGGAGGAGAAATTCAAGACAAGACAAGCCTAATATAATTAAATTACTATTATATCCTTATTTAACAAAAAGGACACAGCCAGTTCCCACGCATATCACAGTTCCCGCCTTTTTCTTCTGCATAGCTTCGGCCTGCCTTTCTTCTACTTTTCTTCTACGCAGCTCCCGCCAAATAGGTAAGTCTCAAGCCTTTCTTCTGCTTTTCTTCTGCACAAATGGGTTTTTTGTTTGTCATTATTATACGCATAATCAA
>JANKOD010000191.1:20775190-20787199 GCA_026284645.1 Erythroxylum acuminatum
AGCTGTAACTTACAAGAAAAGTTAAATTGAAATTATGGTTTTTAGTTTTCCAATTTCAGTTATTAAGTAAGAGAGTTAGGTTCCGGGAACGGGATCCAACATTTACCATGCTTTTGGAGACTACTTTAGCCTGTAAAATGATTTCTTCAATCTACAAACCTTTTTACTCTACCTTTCTACTACCATATAACCTAGTGGAAGCTCTATATAGATTTTTTAGACAAGTCACTATGAAAAAAGATATTCTTTACATCAAATTGTTGCAAAGGCCAATCCAAGTTTGAAACTAGGGAAGACAATACTCTAACAATATTGATTTTAGCCATGGGAGCAAATGTCTTTGTATAATCAATACCGTATGTTTGGGTATAACCTTTTGCTACCAATCTTGCTTTGAACCTTTTAACTATGCCATCTGCGTTATACTTTAAAATGTAAACCCATCGACATCTAACTGGCTTCTTTCCTAGTGGGCATTCAACAATCTCTCAAGTTTTATTTTTCTGTAAAGAATTTGTTTCCTTATTCATTGCAACATATAATTGATTTACAAATAACCATTTTGATTCTGACAGCTTATTATTTGACATATAATAACTCATGAGATGCTTAACTCTACTCGAAATTTCAGGTTTATATGTGGGCTAGTAATACCTCTATTAATACTTTCTTGTAGTTGTTTTCTGGGTGGGTTTGGGTTAGAATTAGGATCATCCTCAGTAAATAATTGGTGTGGTATATTAGTGAGAGTCTTAACTTCTACACTTGATAGACCAACATCTTCCTCTTCAGTAGTGCCTTCTTGGTCAATATCATTTGGTTTAATAGACCCTTCCTACTCCTCTTCATGTTCCAACTGATAATTAGCAACATCCCTAACATCATTACCATCTAAAAAATGAGTCACCTTCACACTGCCCCTGAAGTTCATAATCAAGAATCTAAATTTCCTTCTTGTACTCCCCCTAAAGCTCAAACTCAAAGAAATACATTGTTTGTCCATGAAAGACTACATCAATTGTGATGAACATACATTTAGTTAGAGGTTGATAACATCGGTACCCATTTTGGTTTGTCACATACACAAGAAAAACACATTATAGGAATATGTTGGGTATCTCCCCAAATCCTAAATACTAGCTATGTAAGTTTTGTAAGGGTAGGCATTATTCTACTTACAAGTGGTGGCCCACTAAGTAAAGAGTCTTTGATTTGCCCATAGGTGGTAGGTTTTGCTGGCTTATTGGAGAAGTCAATTTATGATAAGATAAAATTTAACCCTTTTTGCTTGTGAGTTGTATTGTCACTAAAACCAGAACGGAGGAGGAGAAAAAGAAAGGTCTGCTCCAGTGTTTTGGCATGTGGGAAGGCAGCTATTTGGTGAGATAATCAAGAAGAAGTGGATCATCATCAACATGTATTCGGTGTTGGTATCTCTTGGGTTGAAGAGAGTACTAAATTGATTAGGGTTATTCAATTTGTTCTAGAACCTAGAGATAATTGTATTTGTCATTGAGATTATAGTGGATTGATTTTAGTTTGTGGAGCTTCGAACTGTGGTTTTTTTCCTAGTTGAGAGGGTTTTTCACAAAAATTATGAATGCATTGATTTAGTTTCTTGCACTTTACTTCTCTTTCTATTATTGTTGTTGTGGTTATGATAATTTTCCCTAACAAGTAGTATCAGAGTTGTAGTTGGAGGATCCTTTTGTAGGGAAAATCACCACTTGTTTGATTTAGGGAGGAATTAGTGTGAGAAGAGAATGGGTGAAAATAGTGCTTCGAAATTTCACGTTCCCTTATTTGATGGGAAAATAAACTTTTGGGTGTGGAAGAGTACTATTGAGGACTTATTGAAACGACAAGATTTAGATGCTGCTTTAGAAGCGGACAAACTGGCAAGTTTGAATGAGCCAAGTGGGTGTCGATGAAGAAGAAGGCGGTTAGTACGATTCGATTGGCAATAGCTCCAAAGATCAAGTACATCTACTTGAGTGAGATGGATCTAAAAGCCTTGATGGATAAGCTCCAAATTATGCATGCCTCCAAATCGTTGACTAACATCTTGTGCTTGAGATGAGAGTTGTGCCAGTTAAGAATGAAGGAGGGTACAACTTTGTAGGACCGCATTAATTTATTCAACCAATTAGTGGCCTAGTTGAAGAATGCAGATGAGAAGATCACCGATAAAAAACCAAGCTCTCTTGTTGTTGGCTTCACTACCCAAGTCCTACATACCCATTATCATGGCGTTGCTTGTTGGTAGGGAGAAGATTACGCTAGATAAAGCTATGACGGTATTAAGGGAGAATAAAAGGATGATGACACATGTTGATGGAGGTTCTTCAGGCGATGGTGATCGAGCACTAGTTATGAGGGAGCATGAGAGAGGAAGGAATCAAGAGAGAAGGGGAGATTGCTCAAGGAGTAGATAGAAATCACGCCCGAAAGACTTTAGTAACGTGGAGTGTTACTATTGTAAGAAGAAGGTCCACATCCAAAGCTGTTGTTCGAAGATGATGAAGAACTTGAAGAGTCGCCATTTGATGCAAAAGAAGAAGGGCAAGACTAAAGTAAATGATGATGGTGATTCCTTTAACGTGGTAATAGGTGATAGTGATGGTGATTTGTTATTGGCTACTCATGGTGAGGTAAAGGAGGGTCAAGAGTGTTGAGTGTAGGATTCGCTCGCGTTGGTTCATATTTGTAGAGACCAAGTCTTGCTCGATTCTTTGTGCCAAGATGGAGAGTATGGCCACGTTAACATGGTGAGTGATAAGAAATTGAAGGTCTAAGGCATAGGGACTGTGAGGATGAAGCTCGATGATGATGTATAACCCAAACCGTCTACAATGTGAGGTTTGTGCCAAGTACTCATGCTAACCTTATTTTCTTAGGTGAATTGACAAAGTATGAGCATAGTTATGTTGGTAGTTGGAGGTAGTGCAAAGTGTACCGTGGTGCTTACTTAGTGATGAAAGGGAGAAAAGGCGACAACAACATTTGCTATGTGGAGGGCCATTGCATCCGGATGGACAAGGCTTTGAAGAACAAGGTCTGATTCTCGGATGAGGTGGAGGTGTTCGGTGATTTGGGTTGAGGGAGGAATATGTTAGGTATCTCCCTAAATCCCAAATACTAGCTATGTGAGTTTTGCAAGGGTGAGTTTTATTTTACTTTCAAGTGGTGGCCTACTAAGTAAAGAATTCTTTGATTGACCTATAGGTGGTATGTTTTGCTAGCTTATTAGAGAAGCCAATTATGATAAGATAAAATAAGGTTTATCTTTTTTCGCTCGTGAGTTGTATTGCCGTAAAAACCAGAATGGAGGTGGAGAAAAAGAGAGGTTTGCTATAGTGTTTTGGCATATGGGAAGGTAGATGTTTGGTGAGATAATAAAAAAGAAGTGGATCATCATCGACAGGTATTCGGTGTTGGTATCTCTTGGGTTTGCAGAAAGTACTAAATTGATTAGGGTTTTCAATTTGTACTAGAACCTAAAGATAATTGTACTTGTCGTTAAGATTATTGTTGTTAATTGTTGATTGTACTCTTGATTATTATAGTGGATTGATTTTAGTCCGTGGAGATCCGGACTATGGTTTTTCCCCTAGTTAAGAGGGGTTTTCCACGTAAATTGCGTTTATATTGATTTAGTTTCTTGTACTTTATTTCTCTTGCTATTATTGTTGTTGTGGTTTTGGTAATTTTCCCCAACAGGATTGTGAAGCTAGCTTGTTGTGTTCATGTTTACGAATATGCACAAATACTACACATCCAAATATATGAGGAGGCAAATTTGGTATTGGTGGAGTAGCTACAACATTAGTGAGGACTTAAAATAGTGTTTGAAATTCAGTAGAGCGGGAGGGAGTTCGATTAATCAATTATGTAGCGAAAGAGAGAGCTTCTTCCCAATAAGTCACTGGCATATAAGATTGAATTAATGAGGCACAAACAACTTCTAGAAAATGTCGATTTTTTCTCTCTATTGTCCCATTTTGTTGGGATGTATCCACGCAAGTAGTTTGATTAATAATACCTTGTACTTCTAAATAATGTTTCAATTAAAAACTCTAACATTATCTACCATTATCACTGTGAAGAACTCAAACCTATGCATTGTAACGAGTTTGAATGATCTTACGGAATTTATAGAACAATAAATTCACTTCATTATTGGATTTCATTAACCACAACCAATTCATCCCCATACAATCATCAATAAAAGTAACAAACTAACGAGACCCACCCAAAGTTGGAAATTTGGATGGACCCTCTACATTTAGAGTGAATAACCATAAAGGGCAAGAGACTCTTATTTAACACTGCTGAAATGAATTTTTGCAAGTTCACAAACATCACAGCACAACAAAAATTAGAGACATCAAAATTTTCAAGCAAACTAGGAAATAATTTTTTAAGTTGCCCAAAAGATGCATGTCCTAAATGTCAAAGCCATAACCAAAACTTAGCTTTATTTTTCTCCACCTTTAAGTCATTTGCAACAAAAAATTGATGCAATTTGTCTAAACTCCTCGACATTAGGTCTAGATAATACTTCCCTCTCCTAATACCATAATAAATTGTTTGCTTTGTTAGGATGTCCTTAAAGAGACAAACGTTAGGCTTAAAAATTACAATGCATGATAAGGCTATTGTGATTTGTGAAACATATAAGAGGTTATAATCTAAGGATGGAACAACCAAAATAGAATCTAAATTTAGGGTATTAGTGAGAGTTAAAGACCCTTCCCCAACAATTGAGGCTTTGTGACCATTGCTAGTAGAAACAAATTTTTGTGAGAACTCTGTGTGTTTGATAAACTGTTTAGAATTTAAGGTCATATAATTATAGCACCAGAATCAGCTATCCATGTACTATTAAAAATAGGTGCAAAACATTAGAAGTCTTACCACCATTATTTGTAGTTACTACTAATGCAGAAGTCTTCTCAATGACATCATCATTGATTTTGGTCTCAACAACAACAATAGTTGGAGTTTTCATGAAATTATTCTTTCAGGGTACTCGATTATGGTCCCACCAATCTGGATATCATATAAGTTCATAGTAGCGATCTTTAGTATGTCCAGTTTGGTTGCAATGAGTGCATCTCTATGTAGACTTTTCACCACTAACGGTTGTCTTTTATTTGTTTCTAACCACTATAACAACTGCTTCAAGGTTTCCAAATTTTCCTTTCAATGTTTCACAGTGTATTTCCTCTCGTTGAATCAATGCATAACATTCTTCTATAGTCATAATTGATTCCTTCCTTAGAATATCTCCATAAACTTGTTCAAAAATATCATCTAAACCTGTTAGGAATATATGCACCCCTTAGTCATTTAATTGACTTTCGATATGCTTCAACATGCTCTAGATCCTTCATGAAAATTTTGTCCCAAGGATCTAGTTCTTGAAAGACTTCAATTAACTCTCCATAGTATTCAGAGAGAGGTCTTCCACTTTGTTTTGTAGTGAATGCCTTTTGGTTCAAGGTGAAAAACTGCAATTCATCACTTCCATCATTGAAGACTTTTGCTAATGCGCTCCAGGTTTCGTAGGCTATGGGTAATTATAAGTATCGCTTCATAATCTCTGGACTCATAAACATCAACAACCTTCTTTTAACTTTTTGATTTTAGCATACCACTTCTTATACACATCTTCAGATTCTGTAGGTGACTTCGTTTTGCCACAGATATAAGAGAGTTTCCCTCTTTCAGTGATATGTATCTCCATCTGTTGTGACCAAATATCATAATTTGATTAAGAAAGAATGATGTTTGATTAAGAAAGAATGATGTTTGTATTAAAAGCTCATTCAGATTGAACAACAATAGGAACAAAATTTTCATTTATCTTCAAAAAGTTTTGTATGCTCTGATACTAACTTGAAAGATGAGATAAAGAAGAAGCAAAAATACTTCTGTTCATTTGTTACTTTCTCGAAAACGTACTAGTTATAATGTACAATAAAGTAAGAAATTTCAGCAATTAATCCTACACCTTTAATTATCCTATAGTTATAATTAGAACCTATAATTAGGAGTTTAAGAATATATTTATGGCTGTACAATCCTAATAATTATAGAGAAAAATCTCAACAAAAAAGAAGTTGTGAATAAAAAGCTTTATAACATATTAGCATTAGAATGACCAATGATGAATATCATGAATTATCATTTGCCATGAAAGTGAAAGCACACATTTAAAGAGTATTCCCATCTAACTTTATCCACTTCCGGAAGGGCAACTTTGATGAATAGTTGATACTATATATGACTTTCGTTATGTTATTTACTTATAGTTGAAACACATATGTGTGGCTTTTATCAAGATGATTACTTATAGTTGAAATGAATAGGCTAATTAAGGTGCTGGGGAAGCAACGTGGAGCATAAAACTTCATGTTTATGAAATTTTCTTTTGATTTGAAGCAAATATTTTGTATTACCTACGTCTCCATCAATTTTTGAACTGTCCCTCACGTTGCTACTTCCGTCCACCCTCAGCCCACGGCGAATTTAACAAGCCCATAGTATCAAACAATTGACTGCTACTGCCTTGTAAGAGTTGACAAGTCCAACATGGAATGTGGATCCCAGGAGCACATTTGTCATGTTCCAAGTTCTAAGTCAGCATTAGGATATACTTCACCTTTGTACAAACAAAAAGTTTCAGATAACTCATAGGCCAAGAACTCCTTTTCATTGCCACCAAGTCTACCTAGCCTCCACGTTTCCATCTAACGTGTAGACCTCACGGCAATCTTATGCTTTGTCTCTCTCGGATCCCCTTCTCTGCTTCTGTCAAGCTTTCAAACTGAAGCTCAGTCATTGCACATGAATGCAATTTAGATAAACCAATTTTGGCCAAGTGTTTTTTGCTTCATTCCCGTAATAGACATGCCTGATACATCACAAATTTCGTCAGTTTCATCTAGTAATGGGAAGTTTTACAACTTATGGATCAATGGAAACTCCATTTCTAGTTCAATTTACTGCTAGAATTCTTCATATACAGAACGATTATGAATACAGAATTTAGTATAGTATCAGTTTGTGCAAGAACTATAGATTCTTATTCATGTTCTGCAGTATAGAATTTAGGCCTAGTTTCACTGCTCGTTAGGCTGTCCCATCAGATCATTCCCCTACATAGACTAAGAAGGGAAGATTGAACCATAATTATATTAACAGTTACATAGCTAACTATGTTAATCTTTGTTCCGTTGGCATATGTGATATGGGATTTGTCTTTAAATATCTATCATGTATGCTAAGGATCGTAACTGATATGAAACAGATAGTGTTCAGGCCGTCTTCCTCTGGAGGAGGAAGAAGTTGAGTATCTTCGTTCTTTTAGTTGCAACGGCAACATGGGTACTGTTTGATGTTTATCAGTTCAACTTAATCACTGTCGCTTCTTGGATAGCTATATCAGTTCTCACTTCGCTGTTCATATACTGCAACTTCGTTCGACTTTTCCGGAAGTAAGAGTCTTAAGTTTCCACTGTTAATTATTCGCCTCCTTAATCTAATGTTATTGAAGTCGTCCTACTTTGTCTTTTAAAAGCTTGCTTTTAGCGTTAATGTGACCAACTTTGATGATATTTTATACCAGAGAAGAGCCCAAAATTTCCAGTTTAGAGATCACTGAGAGGACAGTAATTGAGACTGAAGATTCAATTCGAAATAATTAGAAGAAGGGGTTCGATGGATGTTTCGTGTCAGTACAGAAAAGGAGTGGTTTGTCTTTGCCAGAGTGGTCGCTGCTTTGTGGGTTCTCTCTTATGTGGGAAGCTTTTTTGATCTTCTGACACTTCTTTACATAGGTACGTGTGAGGTGCTCTTTTCCTCTTTCTCTTTCTTATACTAATGGAGTTGTTCACTAAAACCGACAGGCATAATTGTGGGCATGACTGTTCCTGCGACTTATGTGAGAAACGAGGACAAGATACATAGGTCTCAGGAGCGGATAAAGAAGCAGTTGAAAAGATTCTATGACGTGGTGGACGAGATGTTTTTCCAGAAAATAAAGAAAAAAGTGGTCGGAGTTAAAGGAGAAGAAGGTTGAGTAGTTTCTTTGTACATGTAAAGGTCTATGAGTAGGTTAGTTCGATGCTTTTAGATGCAAATATATCCTCCTGAAATGGTCTGTAACTTAATAATACTCCATATTCAATTGTTCTTGAGAAGTGAAAACTTTTACATATTCAGCGAAGTTGCTTGGTCTCAATCCCAAAAGTCGTTAAAGGAACACGTTGTGTCCTCAAACACGATTATTTTTCTATTGACAATCTTTGAGATAAATTTGATTGCAGTTTGACAATCTTCAGAGGTCCTTGAATTCTTAAAAGTTAGAGAAATTTTATGGGGTAGCAATAATTCCAAAAGCAGTTGCAAGCTTCTCTCTCTGGTAAAATAGGTTTTCTCTTTGTGTTCCTCCTCTACATCGTGCAAAACATTATTCTTGTCAGGAACAAACCCTTACTTCATCCTTTCTGAAAGCTTCCCCAAGAACTCGTATATTTCCTTTCTGGACGGGAAGCATCTCCCAACATGAACACGTGCACATTTCTCTTAAACCTGGTTTCGTCACTACCCCATGGTCATCCATGGCCTTTCTGATCTGCACTACTTAGGATAAATGTTGCTGATTGTAACTTAAGTAGCCGGATTCTCAGGCTTTATTTCAAATAGTGAATTTGCTGCCCTTTCCCTTGTTTAAAGATTTTTACGAATTCTACAACTACCAAGCCGGAAGCCCGAAGAAACTTGTCCGGTTTCATTGGCATGCTGTTAATCAGCCGCTCGGCATCTTCACATTGTGACAGTAAATCTACAACAAAAGCATAGTGATCTTTAGTTTGAGTTAAGCCATATTTCTCCTTTACTATGTAGAAATGTTTTAGCCCCTGTATTTACCAACCTAGCATGAATACAAACTGAGAGGAGACCTACAAAAGCTTAACAGATCATTTCCATTAATTCACTGGTCTTCAGATAAAGGTAAGAAACAAAGAAATAAGGCTTTGAAGCACCCAGTCAACACTAGTAGTAAACTCTCATTTGCGATCTAAACTTTTTATATTTCAGAAGTCACTTGGTCAGAATGTCGGTAACTTGCTGATTTGCACCACAATACTAGTTCAGTGCATGCAATTGTCCCTTTTGCCATCATATCTACGATGAAGTGATGCTGAACATTGACGTGCTTCAATTTAATATGATAGACTGCATTCTTAGACAAATCAATCACTTAAGCTTTTTTTGTTAAGCTTATTGTCATAGAAAATCTCCGTTACTCCTTTCTGCTCCTGAAGAAGGTCTACTAAAAATCTTCTTAGCCAAATTGCATTGTCGATAGTATTACATCAACATATCTCGTTTCGAATGATGATAATGCTACAATTTTTTGCTTTTCCAAAATTCACGCACCGGAACCAAGGGAAAAGACATAATTAGACGTGTTTTTTGATCATCCAAACAACCTGCCCAATGTCAGTGTATCTAAATAATATGAAATTTGGTACTTTTGTATAGCAAATTCCATAGTTAATGGTTCTAGCAACATAACGAAGGACTCCTTTCATTGCCCTAACGTTATGCATGATGCAATTCAGCAAGTTTACGGGTCTCAAGTAGTATAGTATAATATCGTCCCACAAGGAGTAATTGTGTAAGTACTAGGCTTGGATCACTCAATTAATTGGACTAAGCAATTGTGTAAGGATGGGGAATTAAAACAAGAAATTTAACTATAAAAAATAATAAAATCAAAGCTAAAGAAAATTGCGAATATTTCTAGGGGGTTAATTCGAATGGAATGTGGTAAGCTTCAAGGATGGTTTCACTTTTAGCGCTTCCTATGGACTTTACCTGGATCAATTTATGAGGCTAATTTTTGGTTGATAGACAGTTGAGCCTAGAGTTTCTTAGATCTTTTTTCAAGGTATCAAAGGAGTATTACGCAATAATCCTAGTCTACTATCGTAACCTAGCAATCAAGCATAACCCATTAAGTTCTTTGCTAACCTGGTTTTCTCTTATAGATTCAGTCTATGTCTAAATCTGAAATTTATAAGTTCCCTGTTTGGAGTTTCGTTATCAATTTTTGCCTATCGGTTCTTCAATTAACAACTAACATTAAGTAATGGTTGGCCAATCACAATATTAGCAAAATTAATCTCAAATCAAAGAAATCAAAACCAAAAATCTATACTTATAAATCAACCAAGATTTAATTCATAAAAATTAGCTAAAAGCTTCAGCCTAACCTTGAAGCTTTGAGGAAATTACTCAATCATGATAGGATGAAAACCACAAGCATTAAAGTCAACAACCAACATTAGGAGAAATCACATAATGAATAAGATAATTAATGAGTTTTTGAATTCCCCCTCTCTGTGTTGTTTGTGTCTCTAGCTCGCGTTTCTCTCCCAGCTGTATTGCATCTCGTTCCTGGTGATGCTGATGGTGTTTGCGTTGTGTGGGTCTGCTTTGATGCGTTGGTGTGGTCCCTTCTCTTCACCAAGCTCACGCTTTTCTCCCTAGCTCAAGTGTTTTTGTGGCTGTAGCGTTGTGTATTTTTCTGGTGGGGTAACGTGAGTGATGAGTGTATGATGATGGTGCAAAGTGAGTGGAGAGTTGGTGAGTAATGGAGCCCCTAAAAATCCCTCCTAGTGCTTTTCCAGCTGCCACATTCCTTCCTAAACCACCAGCAGCTCACCGTTCTTTTTTAATGTTTCCACCAGCTCTTTTATCCATTGTTGCCAACCGATGCTTTTATTGCTTCGTGGAAAGAGTTTTGGTGTAATAGCAAATGAAAATAGCGTCAGTGGAGTGGCTTATGGTGAGTGGCTCTTGCTTTTTCACATTAGTGGAGCCTCTCTTCGTCCAAGCCTCCAACTCCTCCTGTGGTGGGTCTGCATCTTTTCCTTTTTTATTTCTAGTGTTCACGCCTTCCATCCCTACTTGTGTTTTGTTTCTTCTTTTTTATTCAATCTCCCCCAAGTAGCGTGATTTCAGTTGTCTTCCTTGGTGTGGATCACACACTCTCCTTTTTCTTGTCTCTCACAACTGCATTGAAGTCTCTAATTTGTTGGAGCTTTTTACGTGAGTTCACCAAGGTGGAGCCCCCTCTTGTGCTGCTGCTATCATCTTTTTTTAGTGTCTACCTTGTAGCCTCATGGAGCTTGCGTGATTTTTCTTTTGTCCTTAAGCTGTATACGTCAGTCAACTAAGGTGGAGTGCATTTATTATCTGCTGTTCACGCCTCTAACTAGCTTCTCTGTAGCTGCGACTAGCCTCCCTATATTTTTGTTGTTTTCTTTTTTTGGTGCGTCACGTAGTGGGTCTCTTGGAGCTCTCCTCTCTAGTGTTGTGATTTTTGTGTGTGTGCGTCGTCCTCTGTTGGAGCTCCTTTAGTCTGCATGCGTGGTGGGTCATCTCCCAGCTGGTGTTCACGCCTTCCTCTAGATGCCTCTAGCTGATTGCGTTTTGGACTGGTTTGGTGTGTCCCTAACATAACACCTGATGCCTTTTTGTCTTGTTGTTCAATGCTTCAACTTAAGATTGTTTCAGCCCTCTCTACTGCGTCGTTTTACCCTGACTCTCCTTCTTCCAATTAATTGTTGTTGCGGTCTTTCAATTAAAAATAAGAGTATTTCCTACAAATTAAACATGACAATTATAAATGCAAATTAAGGTGAACTAAGCAATTTAGCAGGAAAAATATATATATAGCCTAATGATCATATGCAAAAACTAAGAGAAAATGCCACTTATTTCAATGATAAAAATACCTGTAACAAATGCCCCCAAACTCAAACTTTTGCTTGTCCCTAAGTAAAATTAAAAAAAATTGTTCAAAATAGATTAAGGAACACTCAACAATTGGAATTTTCTTAATTGCAATAACTAATTAAAATTTACCTTTAGCCACTTATCAAATCATACACACCTTTATAGTGTAAGGATACCAATGCTCACTCAAAC
>JANKOD010000191.1:20802166-20823124 GCA_026284645.1 Erythroxylum acuminatum
CGTTTTCAGTTTTTATATTACAAATCTCAACTAAACAGGTTTTCGTTTATTTTAAGAAAAAGACAGAAACCAAAAACAGGAAACAGAAACCAAAAACAACAACAGAAAAATAGAAGTAGAACCAAACGACCCCTTAAGTTTTGGACATTTCCTTTAGTTACCAAAATCTCAAACATCCATGGAAAGAGTTGATATGTGATCTCCCGTAAAGTGTTTTTTAATCGCTGTTAAGGCTTTTAAAGTTATTTTTCAACATGGTGTATATGCAACAACTTAGTTCTAATTTGAATACTTTCAAGTTCTCACAATTAGTAAATGAGATAGTTGACACCCATTAAATCATTGTAGATTAATTCATATTGAATTAGTTATGGTTGAGTTTCTTTAACATTTATTTCTAAAATATAAATAAGTGAAGATTGATATGTGCTAATTACGCTATATTTTTTGTATAATTTTGAGAGCATTTGACTTGTATTTAGATTATTTTGTAAGATTTGATGCTTAAGATGATTTATATTTTGTTTATTGGTCTTATTTTAGCTTCTCAATGCTGAAAAGAATTTAAGTAAGATAAAGCCAAGTTGGAGAAGTTTTAGAGTGATTTTAGATGAGCATAAGTTGAACATAGTCACATGTCTGGCCTAAACATGACACCATGTTCTAACTCGTACAACTTATTAGTGCATTTTGCCTTTTTCACAACTTGACACATGAAGGAGCATGGCACAAACATGATATCATGTTCAACCTATGTTCCATCTTAGTACATTTGGCTTCTTCAACAATTTAACCATATAATAAACATAACCTTAACATATTATTGTGTTTTTCAACTTGATATAAATATGGTATTATAATTATGGACTTCAGATCTGTCATGACCTAAACAAGCATGTGATGGACACGTAAAACCCAAAAGTCAAAGCCCTCAAATCATATGTAAGCCTGAATACTAGTGAAAAAAACTAAAAATCTCAAAAATAAATAACAACATGAGCACAAGCAAGTATAAACGCATTAAAGTACAACACTGTTAGGATACATTAGAAGAAAATTTTTCAACATCCTACTATAACACTGCAAATGCTAGAGTACAAGTATAAGTGAAAACAAA
Source organism: Erythroxylum acuminatum (assembly GCA_026284645.1). Lineage (NCBI taxonomy): Eukaryota > Viridiplantae > Streptophyta > Magnoliopsida > Malpighiales > Erythroxylaceae > Erythroxylum > Erythroxylum acuminatum. The sequence continues at coordinate 20,803,284 of JANKOD010000191.1, forward strand.
TGAAAAACATACGTAGTTGCAATTGATGCTCATCAAAGTCACTACTGTGAATTTGGTGGTAGCTAACATGAAAAATAGAGTTGAGGACAGTCAGATCTCACTAGTAAGTCCATATTGCCTTACGAAGTCCAATGGAAAGCTCACACAATATATAGTCTATACTAGTATAAAAACATATATATAATGCATAACAAATCACATGCAATGTTCAATAAATTGTTAAGAAGGAATATCTTTAGTACCCTAGTCTCCAAGGGTAAATCCTCATAATACTATACCTCAAATAGTTATTGGGAGTTGAGCATCACCAACCATCCAACCATACATTTAAATAGTTGTAAGGCTCTCTTAGTCTAAAGGTGTTGTGGGGAGTCAATCATCACCAACATATCAGCCCTCACTCAATAGGTCCAAAGTCAAAATCACATCATTAATATACATATCAAATAAGGACCAGACCGAGAGCTAAGCATTAACTAGGAATGGTCTGTATCATATCTCAATATCATAGCATAATCGTCCCTCATAATCAAATTGATCTGCATCTGGTCCTAATGCATACCCATCAAATGGAACGTCCTAGAGACTTTTCTTCCTTCACAATCACAATAGAACACATCAACACATAATACCAATATCAATCATTCAATTTCATAATAAGCATTTAGTTATGTAAAGACCATCATAAATGTATACAATATGCCATAGGTACCTAAACCCATATTATTACAGTAATATTTTCATGGGCATCATAATAAAAGCTATATAAATTATATATATACATGTATATACTTTTTATGTACTTATATATAGTATGTGTGTGTGTGTGTGTGTGTGTGTGTGTATATATATCATATAATATCAAATCCATATCTATAAGGATAAAGGCATCTATTATGGCTTAACATGTCATCATTTATATCAGTATAGAACTATATTCAATAGCTAGTATGGATATATAAGTAGATATATATGAACTTACTTAATCAATGTACTTATTTGTTTGAAACTTGCGATATGGGTCTCACTTCTAATGTACCTTTATTTTTATCTATCATAAGTGATACACATAGTGACCGATAATGAGATCATAGGGCTTTTTCTATTAACATCAAGGGGAGTCTAATAGTGGTGGTGGTGGTCAAAAATACTCACTAAAGGTGACAAATAGAAGATTCCAGTTTCTCTTTGATTTTTGTTCTTGATTTTTGTGATAATTTTGGCATTATTATGAGGTAGTTTATGGTTTTTATGAGCTCAAAGAGAAGAGTTGATTGGTATATATGGTTAGCTGCCGAGAGTTGAAGTGATAAAGAATAAAAGAAAAGGATGGATTCATAAATAGTAACCTTTAGGGGGTAAAATGAAAAATATAAACGATGGGGTGGAAGATAGATAGATATACATATATAAATATATAAAAGAGGGTATTACAATATCTCCTCCTTAAAAAAAATTGTCCTCGAATTTTACAACAATGCTTTGTTAAGGAAATAAGTATAGATACAACTCTCGCATCTCCCGCTTTATCTTCCAAGTGATCTCCTTGGCATTACCATTCCTCCTTATCACCTTAACTATAGGGATATGCTTTGAACATAGCTGGCACACTTTGAGAATCCAAAATATTGATTGATTTCTTTTTATAGGTCAAGTTCTCGTTCACCTTTACACTTTACGACTGAAGTACATAAGAAGGATAAAAATGTACTTATGAAGCATAGAAATGTGGAATATTGGGTGGACTTGCGATATAACTAGAGCTAACACCAATTGATATGTCACATTTCCATCTCTTTCTATTATCTCGTAAGGTCCAATATATCTTAGAGATAGTTTCACTTTCTTTCCAAACCTCATCACACCCTTCATCAGATACATCTGTAGAGATATAAAGTCCCTGACTTGAAATTCCACCCCCTTGCACTTCAAGTCCGTATAACTCTTATGTCTACTGAACACTATCTCTAGTCTTTGCTTGATTAATATAATCTTCTCTAATGTGATATTGATTAGTTTTAGGCGATTCAACTGCCTCTCACCTACCTCCTCCTAACATATCAAAGATTTACATTTTTTCTATATAATTTCCCATAAGATGCCATCTTAATGCCACTGTGGTAACTATTATTGTAAACGAACTTGATCATAGGCAAGTGCAAATCCCAATCACCACCAAAGTCCATCATACACATCCTCAATATATCTTTTAAGGTTTGAATATTCCTTTCCATCAGTTTGAATATGGAATGTTGCGCTAAAATCCAATCTGGTGCCTAATGTCTCTTATAATTTCCTTTAAAACTAAGATATGAACTGTGAACCTCGATCAGAGAATACCAACATGAGGAAACCATAGAGATATACTACTTGCTTGATATATAGTAAAGCGAGCTTAAACACTAACTAGTTGGTTTTCAAGGGTAAGATATGGATTGACTTCATTAACTTATTTACGATCACCCAAATTAAATCACATCCAATCTATGTATAATATAGGCTAACCATGAAATCCATTATGATCTTTTCATATTTCCATTTAAGAATTGAAAATGGTTGTAGCTTAACTGCGGGTCTTTACTGCTCAACTTTTTCTTGGTTACAAATCAAGGACTTAGAGACATATTCAACTATATCCTTTTTTATATCGTCCCACCAATAAGTGTCTCTAATGTTACGATACTTCTTTATGAAACCTAAATGTACATTGTATGTTGATAGTATGCATCCTTTAAAATATACTCCTTTTAGTTCTCTACATCTAAAAAACACAATCTCCAATTCATTCTTAGCATACGTCCTCCATCAATCTCAAAATTTATGTGGCATCCTTTTCGAACTTTATACATAAGCTTTTGAAGCCTAGGATCTTTTCCTTGAGCAACTTTGATCCCCTCCAATATAGACTGTACTCTGATGCTCGCCAATAGTACTCTTGAATATGAAATCTGAAATTGAGTGCCTTGATCCATCAAATCATGTAACTCTTTGATCAAAGCTCTTCTCTCTACTATGATATGTGCCAAACTACCTGATACTTCCTACTTAGTACATCTATTATGATGTTTTCCTTTCCAAGATGATATTGAATTGTGCAGTCATAATCTGTTAATAGTTCCATCTACCTTCTTTGCCTCAGATTTAAGTCCTTATACTAAAATATATGTTTTAAACTCTGGTGATCTTTGTAAATTTATCACGTCTCACCATACAAATAATATTTCCAAATCTTTAAGTCAAAGATCACCACTGCCATCTTTAAATCATGAAAAGGATAAATTTTTTATGACTTTTCAATTGCCTAAAACCATAAGCATTCACCTTACTATGTTGTATTAATATGCAACTTAGGCCAACTCTCGAAGCGTGATAAAACAAATGAAATACTCCATCTTCAGTTGGTAGAGCCAAGACTAAAGTTGTAATTAAGCACACTTAAGCTTTTGGAAGCTCTCCTCGCAGGCATTAAACCAAATGAACTAGGCATTCTTTTGCTTCAAAAATGTCAATGGGGCTGCTATCTTAGAAAATTCTTAGATAGATCTTTAATAGTAGCATATCAATCCTATAAAGCTTTGCACTTTTTTCGTCACCTTTGGTCTTTCCCAATTTTTTATAGCTTCCACGTTTTTCGGGTCCACTTATATCCTCTCTTGAGATACCACATGTCTTAAAATTGTGACACTTTTAATTTGAAATTCACACTTTGAGAACTTGGTCTACAATTGATGTTCTTAAAATGTCTACAACACCAGTCTCAAATGTTGGGCATGCTCCTTATATATTCATGAGTACACCAAAATGTCAATGATAAAGATGATCATAAACCCATCTATGAACGGTATAAACACTCTATTCATTAGATTCATAAAAGATGTTGGAGCATTTGGTAAGCCCAAAGGACATTACGAGGAATTCATAATTATCGTATCAAGTCTTGCAGGTAGTTAAGGCATATCCTTTAATCTAATGATATCCAGACCTTAGTTCGATCTTAGAAAAATACGTAGCACTTTGAAGTTGATCAAATAAATAGTCAATTCAGGGTTATGGATACTTGTTACAAATGGTCACCTTATTCAATTACATGTAGTTAACACACAGCCAGAGAGAACAATCCTTTTTCTTTACCAACAATACTGACGAACCCTATGGTGATGTGCTAGGCCTAATGAAGCCTTTATTTAATAAGTCTTGTAATTGTTCGTTTACTTTTTTTAGCTCTATAGGTGTCATTCTATATTGAGGTATAGAAATCAAAGTTGTACCAATTACTAGAACAAGGCAGAACTCGATATCTCTATCTAGAGGTAGCCCTGGTAATTCTTTAAGAAATACATTTAGAAATGTCTGAACTATTGAAACACTTTGTTAATTTCTATGGAGCATCCCTTATTGATGCCAAGAATCCTTGACACCACTATTTAAATATCTTATTGGCCACTAATGTTGAAACAATATTGGATTAGATGGTCCTCTTATCTCCTTCAAAAGTAAACTCTACCTCACCCGAAATAAAAAACATGGCATAATGACTAAATATCTAGTTCATCCCTAGTATTACATCAAAATCCATAACCAGAACACTCTAAGATTCGTTGCCAATTCCTACCATCAATCTCTACTAGATATGAGTAATAGATCAAATATACCTCTATAAACTCACTAAGGGGTGTGGATACAAATAAGGATTCTTCCATCTTGTCTAGTACTACTTCTAGTCTTATAGCAAAGTTAAGTGATGTAAAAGAATAAGTTGCTTCCAAATATATCAGAACTCCAGCTTCTAATCCAAAGATGAGAATACTAAATAACACCACAATCAAAACCCGCGCATCTTGAGGGGAGAGGGTGAACACAATAGCCTGACCATAACTTGCATGCTAAGAGTTAGAGGACTATTACTGACTACGGCCTTTAGATTTACCTCCTAAATGCCTCCCTCTAAAACTTGCCCCTATTAGGTATCAAACTGTGGTCCCCCTTATGGCTACTAAAAGAGAGGCTGCATCACACTAAAAGAGGTCTAGTGATGTCACATTATTGGATAGTCCTTGATCAGATACCTGTACTAGCCATATCTATAGCAACCTTTTGGTGGTATTCAGATAGGTCTTAGTGTACCCTATCACACTGCTAGCAAATAGAGGTTGTTAAGCCTTAACTACTACATTTGGAGTTTTGTCTACTGTTGTAGGCATGAACTTATATCCTCCTAAATGTCTACGACCAAATCTCACCTTGCCATGTGCTTGAACAACCATCTATCGAGAGCTTTCACTCTAATTATACCCTAGAGAAAATTTTGAGTATTGTTATTGCCATTGCTGAAAACTATAGGGGCCTATTGAATACCTTATAATTTGTTTTCCAATAAACAAAGTACCATGCTCCATAAGGATCCTTTCCAACTACTTGGTCATATCTACTAAAGTAAAGAACTTCTCTTAATAACTTATAGTCATGTTGAAGAAAATGGGTCTCAACCCTAATACATATTAGTTGTTCTTCCTCAACTCATTTGAAACAATCTTTGGGACATATTGACTTAATTGAATGAAGTTAGTGGTTTACTTATCCACTATCTTATCTCCTTAATATAGATTTAAGAACTCTGACTTAAATGCCTTTCAAGCTGCGAAGGAGAGGAAATAGTCCATAATCCTCTCCTTAAAATGTGACCAATTCACTGTACCTAAGTATGGAAGGATATGGTTTTAATGCCAATCATTGGCCACTCCCTACAAACACATCTCCACTAGACCCATTAGATGGGTATCAGAATAATGCAACCTCCTGCCTCACATCTACATTTCATCAAGGAAATTAATGGCCTTCCTGCATTTGGTCTCATTAAACTCTATGGGACAAAACCTTGAATATGCTATTAATAGCTATATATCTGACCTCTCCTACTTAGGGACTATAATTGGTGGTAGGGCTTATTATTTTTGTTATTGCATCATCATCATCTATTGTATCATCTTCATCAAATCTTAGAGCATGGTATGATTAGCTTTTATTCCTACTAGAAATGTTTGTATATCAAATGCAAGCACCTTAGGAACTCCCTATAACATCTCTGGTTCTTTTACAAGTTTCTCTCAAGTCCTAGCCTACCATGCCTTTCAGCTGATCCAGTGGAGGAAGATGCCTCACCTTGGTCAATTCGAGCAAAAAATGGTGCACATTTGTTCATGCTAATGAAGAAAGCAAAGGAATGGTCAGTAACATCGATTAAAACAGATGTGTATTCTGAGTAAAGAAGTTATTTTAAAGAGGGATTAAGTTCTTATTTGTTTACAGTAACAACTAGTACGACACAATTAAACACATCAACAGATAATCCAAATATCAATCATGTAATTTAAACAAAAGCACTTAATTAGGTGAGGACCATCGTAAATTCATGTAGTATTCTATAAGTACCCAAACTCGTATGCCTATATTTGGTAATTTTCACATAGACATCACGACAATAGTTACACAAATTACATATGTACAATCTTATACTTGTAGGTATATATACGTGTGTGTATATGTATATGTATATCATAACATATCATATCCACATGTTTAAGGATATGAGCATCTATCATGGCTTAACACATCATCATTCATATCAGTATATAGCCAACGGGTATGGATTCAATATTAGTAGATAGATATCGACTTACCTTATTGATGTACTTATTTGTTCGAACATTACAATGTGGGTCCTACTTTTGATGTACCTTTATTTTCATCAATCAATAACGGTACAAACTATGACTAGAGATGAGCCTATAAGGCTTTTGCTCTTAATGTCAAATGGAGTACAATGGTGTTGGTGGTGGTTGGCAATACTCATCAAAGGCAACGAATCAAAGATTTGAGTTTTTCTCTGAAACTTCTCTCAATTTTTACGATGATTTTAGCATTGTTATAAGATAAAATATGATTATCATAGGCTGAAAGAGAGGAGTTGATTTGTATATATAGTTAGTTGGTTAGAGTCACTGGTGATAAAGAATAAAAGAAGAGAATGATTTTATACATAAGTAACCTTTAGGGGATGAAAATGAAAATTAGAAATGAATATAAACAAGGGGAATATTCTCCATTTTGCGAAGGAATTTAAGGAAATTGAATCCTTTTGAAATTTGATAATTAAATCCAGGCCACACCTTTAGCCCTCGAACTCCACCAGCATAGACTTAGAATTCGATTTATTATTGGCTTGGTTAGTTTCCGTATATAATCGTTCTTGGTTCAAATGGAAATACCTTAAGCTTTCAAGGAAGATGAAGGGAAATACCTTCAGCTTATTAACTTCCATAGTCTCCCTAATATTTATTGACGATAACTTGGTTATTTACTTAGTTAGACTACCTTCGTCTTTCTTTAGGGTCCCCCTCCCCCCAAGTTTGTGTACAATACCACTTAATTTCCACCAAAATCTTACTATGACTCAAGACCACTCTTTCGTTTAAGGATGCCCAACCACAACACTATTTAAAACAAATTAAACAAGACATTTGTTGTTAGGACGGATGCCTCCTAAGGCTATATTTGGTTAGGGGTCTAGTAGTGGAATGACATGGAATGTAATATTATTCCATCATTTGGGAGGAGGGTTTATAATGGAATGGAATAGAATGTGATGGAAAAGGAGGGTTTTATATTACATCTCATTCCATCCTAAATAGTAAAAATTAAAAACTTCCAATTTGGTTGGGAGTTTAGGATGGAATGTAAAATGATAAACAACTTTACACTATATTACATTATAAACCCTTCATCCAAACATCATTTCAATATATTACAATATGAACCCTTCCATCCCTCCCAAACAATAATTTTCTAATATTACATCTATTTACATTCTATTCCATTATAAATCATTCATTCCGTTTTATTCCATTAAAAACCTTACGTCCAACTAAACATAGTCTAAAGAGTAACGGAAAACAAATCGACATCTCGATTTGAAAATACCTTTTCCTATTTTAGTTCCCGGAAAATTAATGATCAAAATAGTGAAAATTAATTTAAGATTTATAAATATCTAATTCAAGTAATTGATAACTTCAAAGATTTCTTAAAATTTTATACTTAATTTATATTATCAATTTATAAAATTATGTAATTTAAGGGAATTCTTAAAAAATTGAGTGATTAATATTTTAAATTATAATTATTAAGCTTAATTTATCACTTAATTTAAATTTTTAATTTTTAATTTATTCAATAAATATGATTGTTTCATATATTTAAGAATGTGCACTGTATGAACGAAAAACACTTGGCTTTGACTCATCAATCTAAGGTAAGGATATATTTATGACAGGGAACTTAAAATTTAAGCTATATGATTAGTTAACATTCAATGTCATGGACTCATGGTCCTATCGTACTTAACAATTTATATTTTGTAAGACAGAGGACATTTGAATACAGTCATTATGGCAAAAGGTTATATCCAAAGAGAAGGTATAAACTATCATTCTTCCTTATAGTGAGATTTGCCTTATTTCGCCTACTTTGGCTATCATCAAACATATGGATTTAGAATTGTTCTAAAATATAAAGACAAATTTTATCAATAAAGAAGTAGATGAGAAGATCCATATGAATCAATCCGTGAGTTTTTTATCCAAAGGTTAAAAACGTTAAATGTGTCACTTAAAACATTCAATATATGGTCTAAAATAATCATCAAAACAATAGTGCTATTGATTTCATTGAGTCATTCTTTCAATTGATTTTAGAATGATCGAAGAAAATTGTTGTGCATACGTAAGAGGGTTAAAAAGAGTATTTTTAATCCTCTCACTATATGCGTATGACATTTTTTGAGTTAGAAATGATAAGGAATTAATTAATACTACTTAGAAGTGGTTGTTCTCTACACTTGAGACAAAAGATTTTGGGTAAGACATACTATATTTTAGGAGTTAAAATTTATATAATTGAAATATGATTTTTATAAATTTTTCTCAATATAATCGATTAGGAAGATTTTAGAATAATTTCGTGTTATGTCCCAATAGACAAGGAACATATTTTTAGCGTTAAAATGTCCTAATATTGAAGAAGAAAATAAAAAAAGTGTCAAGAGTGACATATTGTGGCGGACAACTGTATACTCCTTGTTAGATTGATAATTGTATTTTTCTATTTGTATGCTTCTTTCTTTTTTTTTTAATCTTGTTTAAGTGTAAATAAGTAATAGGAGAGTTACTACAACCCTATTTTCTTTAAAACTCTTTATCCTTAAAATTCTGTACATATGCCAATGTAATTAGATATGTGCAATATTATTTGTAATTAGACCAAACATAAATTATATTGTTGAATAATCAGTAGATATAAAAATAATTTTGGTGTTACATAATGCAAACAGTTAAAAAAATTCTCAAAGTGATGTTGATTGATCTTTAAATATAGATAAGTGAAATGCAATCTCTAGCTATGCATTTATACTTAGCGATAATGTCATATTGTAGTGGATCAAAAAGCAAATTCGTGTCTTGTCATTCGCTATAAAACAATAGTATACCATATGAACATTTAAGGTCTAAGAGCCCATTTGGTTGAGGCTATTCATACAATTCTTAAAGTTGATAGTACACTTAGATTGGATAACGTAACAGTGATAACTTATGTTAAGGTTTTTAAGTATTATGGAAGGTTGAAGAACATTAGTCCTAAATATTTGATTGCACAAATTCATGTAATTTTTAAAATATTTTTACATATAAAATGGTAGTTGATCATTTTTAGCAAAACGTTTAGCTAAAGGGATATTTGAGAGACATATTCGAGATTTAGGAATGTATAAGAATTAAGATGTATAAACACATTTAATTTATGTATTAATAAAATTAAATTATTTCTCGAAAAATTGTGGTATATGGCAATTAGGTCACTATTAGGCTAAAATTGAAAGTCTCTAATGAACAATTATCTTTTTTTTTCCCCTAAGCAAATAAGATGAGATAACAAATTACATTCATATTTAAATATATAAACTAGAAATTTTATTTTGTACATGAAAATTTGTTTAATTTTTATAGAATATCAAGTTAAGATAAGGTATTTTGAGACAAAAAAAAATTTACATCTTTATATCCCCAATAAAGTTAGAATATATTTTCAAAAGTGTTACATGAACGATAATTTAAAGTAATTTAGTGAGTAGAGATTCTAATGATAAAATTGAACATGATAAATTAGTATTTAAATTATCTTAAAAAGAACTAATCAACTATGTTAGGAATTTATCACCCAAAATGTTTTCATATAAACAAAAGGAATATTGTCTATTTTGTGAGAAAATTTAACCCTTTTTGCAATTTTGCTAATTAAATCTAGCCTAGGTGACACCACTTTTTTCTATTATAAGGTTATTTGCCATTTTTTGGTTGATTGATAGCTTTTACCTATTTGACTATGTTAAATAGCAATAGACATATTTGATAACGAAGTGATTGAGTTGACTTATTAATGACTACTGTGCCCACACTCTTTTCTCTCTCGTCTTTCGGTATCTCAAAATTGGCGACAATAATTAAAAAGACCCATCTGTTGTTGGGTCACATACAAAGCTAATGAAGCTACTCGACATCAAATGCTGACGTCTCATCGGAGGAAAGCGCCGATTGCTTTAGGTTCATGGTGGAAACCGATAATATTGGAGAGGTTAGAGCATATACAATCGAAATCCACCCTAGGGTCACTAAGATCGTGATTAGGTAAAATGGGTGCCTCGAATTCTCTTCGTTGAATGATTTGGAGTTGTATATGTGGAGGTTTAGGTTGCCAGATTCCAAAAGGCTGGAGTTTGCTAGCGCGGTGTTTGTTGATAACGAGTTGATCGTGACGGTGCCAAAGAGGGCCGAGGGCAATGAGGGGACTAGTAATGATGGGGAGTTTACAGCAGGCATGGGAAATAATAGCAACAATAATAATGCTAGGCTTGTGCTTGTACAGTGATAAATTACTTATTCAAGTTTCTTTTGTCTTTTTAGCTCTTATCTTGAATTATGTTCTTCTAGATGCTAGATTGTAAAGTTCTTGGTGAATCGTACTAGCTTTTGTATCCTAGCTTTCATCTTGTTGAATGAATCAAGCAAGGTTTTTGTTTTAAAGTTCTAGCACATGGATGGTTTTGCATTATGTTTGCAAGCACCAGTCACTGGTTTTCTCATTAGTTTGTTTCAAACTTTTTGCCTTTTTCTAAAGAAGAGTAGCATAAAACATAATAATTATGCTAGAATTCGATAGATTAATGTTACAACTTTGTAGTAGAATTCTTGTTAAGTATTTTTTTTAAATAAAGGGAAATACAAGCCAAAATTACAATCCGAGTCAAAGGAAACAAATCCCTGATATATCCTCTAGAAGGATAAGATGGCACCCAGAGGGTGTATCAACAAAATATGTAACTCCTATGTCAAACTGTGCGGCGTAGTGGGCCAGCTAGTCAGCACATCTGTTACTCTCTTGATAGATGTGTCGATGAGTAACAATCCAGTTATGAGTCAGCAGTTCATGAATACCCCAAACGATAGGGTTGAGAGAGATAGAGCGGTCGTCTGAGGAGGAAATCATGTTGATCACTGCGATGGAATCCACCTCAAGTTCAACCCTGTGGTACCCCAGATCCCACACGAGGGTAAGTCCGGTAAAAACTCCCCAGAGTTCTGCATCTATCATTGAACACCAGCCTAGATTCTGAGTGAAACTGCCAATCCACTATTCTGTACTGTCTCGTAAGAGTCCACCGGCTATGGCCAACAACTGGGAACGGTTGCATGCACCGTCTGTGTTGAGTTTGATCCACCCTGTGGGAGGTGGCCTCCATCCAATGATTGGTTCGTGGTGAGCGCAATGACCGGTGGCAGTGCAGCTATTCCATACATCAGCCAGGTGGACTTGATCTGCAAAGGACAAAATAAGTAAATCAGGTGAGAATGGTCAAGTAAACTAATCATCAAAAGGTCATGTTACGCCACAACCAAAGGAACCAGCAGGTGATTCCGAATAGGGTAGACCAAGCATGTCCAAGAACTTTGTGATGCTGCTGTAGATTTGCTAGGATCCACTCCCGATGTGGTGGAGAGAAGAAGAACAGAGAACTAAATTCTTGTTAAGTATTTAGTTCTTTGAAGGAAATAAAAAGAAAAAAGAACAGAGAATGGACTGCTTGAAGGAAATGAAGAAGAACAGAGAATGGACAGAGAACGTGTTTTATATTTCATTCGTCGAGTTTTCTTAAATACAAAAGTCTTTAACTAAACTTTGAGAGAAACAAGGAAAAGATAAGTAAATTATCAGGACCCACATTACAATATGGTTCTTAAAAGACAACGATAATTAACTAAAAAATGGCAACAACTATTTTAAGACTTGGTCTTCAACTAGACACGTTTCTAAAGCACAATTCTCAATGTTTGACTTGTTCAACAAAAAAAACTTCTAAGCCACGGTTCTCGCACTTCTCCATACCTTTGAAGTTGTAGACTCCCATCTTTTTTTTTTCAGTTCTTCAAACTTGATTTTAGACAAGGCTTTGGTAAATATATTTGCTTTTGATCTTCCATTATGCAATAAATCAATGAAACTTCTCCTTCTTTTTGAATATATCTAACAAAGAAAATTCTAATCTTGAACACTAAAATTAAGGAGATTGAAATGGAAGCCTAATTATCAACAACGATATGTGTTGATTACTGCTTCAAACTCAAATCTTGAAGTATTTTCCTTAACCAGATGGCTCGATTTGCTGCAATAGTTGCAGCGATGAATTCAACTTCTGCAATACTTTGAGCAATAGTTTCTTACTTCTTTGAGCACTAATTAACCACTCCTAATCTAAGGCTAAAACTGAATCTAGTTGTGCTCTTCATATCATCATCTGATCCTGCCCAATTACTGTCAGAAAAACCAACTAGATGAAATTGATCACTTTTAACATACCTGATTCCATAATCAACAGTTCCTTTAACATATATGAGAATTATTTTGGTAGCTTACATATGTTCTTCACTTGCACAATGCATGAATATGGAGAGAAGACTTACAGCCTGCACTATGCCAGGCCTAGAAGCTATTAGGTGTATAAGACATCCAATTAAGCTTTTGTAGAAATTCTCATCTACTTTGGCAGATCCATCATCTCTGCAAAACTTCACTTTTGCTTGTATAGGAGTTTCTGTAGCCTTGCAACTCTCCATATGAAATTTCTTCAAAATTTCTTTGGTATATTTTCTTTGAATTATGAAAATCTCATTTCTCGGCTGTCTTATTTCCAAAGCTAGAAAATAGTTCGTCAATCCCAAATGTGTCTTCTCAAATTCCTTAAGAATTTTAGGCTTGAATTCATCAATGAGCTCCTGATTGTTTCCTGTGATTGACAGATCATCGACATAACTAGAAACAATGATAACATTAGTTTTTTCACTTCTTATATACAAGGTTGCTTCACTTAAGCTTTTATTGAAGCCTAAGTTTGTCAAATGATCATTAATCTAGCTATACCAGGCTCTCGAAGCATATTTAAGGCCATATAAAGCTTTTTTAAGCAGATAGACTTTGTCTTCTTTACCCTGCACAACAAAACCATCAGGTTACTCTACAAATATTTCTTCTTTCAAAAAACCATTTAAAAAGGAAAATTTTACTTATAACTGGAATATTTTCCAGCTCTTTTGAGCTACCACTGCAAGAAGCAATATGATAGTATCAAGTCTGGCCACAGGAGCAAAAGTCTCAGAAAAATATACACTAAAGACCTGTTCATATCCCTTCACAACGAGCTTGGCTTTGTACTTGTTTACTGACAACCCATCAGCATTTAGTTTTGTTCCAAAAACCCAAAAACCCATTTAACTCCAATGACCTTTCTATTTGGAGGCTTTTAAACAAGCTGCCATGTGTGACTTTTCTTAATCCTGCAACTTTTCTCAATCATGCTCAACTCCTTTTTCATGGCTGAAAGTCAATTTTCATCTTGCATTGCTTATTGATCTCTAACTGGTTCCATTACTGCTACATTGCATCTTGCATTGATGTCTGTAAGTGATTTGGTTCCTTTAATAGGTAGGTCATCAACATCATCTTCGATGGGCTGTAAATTGATTGGAGCCTTTTCTCTTTCATTTTTTGAATTCCATTTTCACTTTTCATCCTTCATGAACACAACATCTCTGCTAATTATAATTTTTCCAAATTGAGGTTGAAAAATTCTATAGGCTTAGGAGGAATTGTTGTAGCTTATAAAAATGTCAGGTTCATCCCTTTTAACAACCTTGTCCATCTTGACCTGTGGCACGTGAGTAAAACACAAATAACCAAATATTTTAAAATTTTTCAGATTTGGTTAGAATCTATACCATGCCTTAAAAGTAGTCTTCCTATTCACAACCTTTGTAGGAAGCCAGTTTAATAAGAACATTGTTGTGTTTGTTGCTTCTGCCCAGTACTCCTTAGGCAAACTTTTCTCATGCATCATGCATCTTTCCATCTTAAAGATGGTTATGTTCTTCCTTTCATTCACTCCATTTCATTGTGTAGTATATGGGGCTGTTAGCTGATGCTCAATGCTAGCTTCCTCACAAAATTGATTGAATTTATTTGAAGTATACTCCTTTAAGTTAACAGATATTACTATTTGAAGGGTACAACCACTTTGACTCTCAATCCATTGCTTAATCCTCTAGAAAATGCCAGCAACGTCAGATTTAAATATGAGAAAACAAAATACAGCATATACAAGTGAAGTCATCAATAAAGATTATGTAATATTTACTCCCCTTAGGCGAAGGAGTTCTCTGAGGTCCTACAAGATCAGTGTGTATAAGTTGCAACTTCTTTATTACTCCCTATGATGATTTTTGAAATGGAAGTCTTTCTTACTTGCCATATTGACATGCCTTACAACCTTGTAATTTTGATTCCAGTTGAGGTAGCCCTTGAGCAAGCTCTCTTCTCAACAAATTCAACACTGCAACATGGTGAAAATGACCCAATCTTTTGTGATAGGTTTCGGTGATACTAGCAATTATGGAATAAGCAGCCCGTTACTTCTGTAATGGATCAAAAGAAAAGCTCTTACTCTTCTTTTTCCCATTTCCTCCTTGGTTTATTTTCACTTTGACTAATAATGCTCCTTCAATAGAACCTTCAGATCTTATAACCCTTCGTTATTCTTGAGCCTGCAAGGAATTCAATAATTATGCCAAACTAATATTTGACAGATCCTTAATGTTTTCTAATAAGGAAATGGTTGCTTCAAACCTTTTAGGGACTGTTACAAGAGTTGTATGAACTACTTTAGAATCAGGAAATTCAAAGCTAAGTAATCTTACTTTGTTGGCAATGCTAAGTAATATGTCAAAATACTCTTTGACAGTATCTGAATCCTTCATCTGTTGAAGTTCAAATTCTCTGAGCAAATTGAGAACCTGCATTCCCTTGATTCTTTCATCTCCTTCAAATTATTTTTTTGAAAAATTCAAAACTTCAAATGCTGATTTCATTGTCATAATTCTGACAAAGATTTCTTGTGAGACTGTAGTAAATAACGTAGCTTTAGCCTTGGACTTTCTTGTTTTCTTCTCCTTGTGATTCTTGATCTGTGCCATGGTTGGATTTGAAGGCATGGGAGGAACTTTGTAGTCCTTCTCAATAGCTTCCTAGAGATCATTTGCGTCCAAATGTGGCTCCATCCTAGCTGCCCAGACGTGATAGCCCACTCCATTGAAGACAGGTGGTTCAAGTGTAGTGAAAGGAGATTTTGAATCCATCGAAAAAAATGTGATACCACTTTGAAGGAAATAAAAAAGAACAGAGAATGGACTGGTTGAAGGAAATAAAGAAGAAAAACAGAGAATGGATAGAGAACATGTTTTATATTTCATTTGTTAAGCTTTCTTAAATACAAAAATCTTTAACTAAAATTTGAGAGAAACAAGGAAAAGATATGCAAAATATTAGGACCCACAATACAATATGGTTCCTAAAAGACATCGATAATTAACTAAATAGCAACAACTATTCTAAGACTTGGTCTTCACTTGGATAGGTTTCTAAAGCACAATTCTCAATGTTTAACTTATTCAACAGCTTCTAAGGGACGATTCTCACATTATTACTTATAGGATTCATCCATATAAGTCTTCCATGAACCAAAATATATTAAGACATTTTAATTACAGAGAACTGACTTAATTACAAAAGAATTTTGAAAGCAACGCTATCGTGCTCCAGATAAATTGACATATATTGTTTAGCTATATTGTTTAGCTTGCATGTTAGCTTCCAAACGTTGAAGAACTTCTTTTACCCGTCTAAGCTTTTTCTCTTTGAATGTAAAGTTTGGTCCAAAATTCTACTTAGCAATGTAATGGTGAAGATCAACATCAATTTGTCTCACCTGATCTTTGTAAGATTTGTACAAATTTTGGGTCTGAGAAGAAACAACATCTACTCATTAATGAGTAGCGTGATTCTGTTGACTGATTCCATCCAGCTTAGAATCAATTTGTCTTAGAATTTTATTCCATGCCACTGCATTATTGGTATATCAGTTGAGATCTTCATCAGTAGGATTAGAAACAAAAGTTCCTTGAAAAGTTATTCTTGTGGCTCAAACATAAGGGCTAGAAATAACCCTATTGCCATCATTGGTGCTCTAGTATAAAGGACGAAAGTCTTCCTCATACGATTGAACCATCATCTAAGGTATGGGAGAGGGACTTACAACAGGAATAGGAGGAATTACTGGCTGTGGTTTGGAGATTGACTCTGGATAATCTCTGCCAGTATCTTTGAGCATCTCACAAAGAGATTTTGGCCTGCATCGTTCAATAGATTTGCTGGAATCATCATCATTATCATCCTAACGAGGATGATATTGCCGAGAAGGCATACAACAAGTCTTTGACTTTTTCTTTCTTCATCGCTGTTGATTAAACAGCTCATCATCATCATCATTGTCTGAGTTAGGATTCAGACATACTTCACAATTTGGCTCACATATAGAGGGATCTGTATCTTAGATAAAATGTCCACAATGATGACTTGTATAGACCATATCTCCATTAAATTTTACATAATGAATCAGAGGGTCTTTGCCTTTTGTACGAGACATAACATATTGTAGTATCAAGACTAGGCCATAAGTGATTGAAGTATCTGGTTGATCATTAGTAGGCCTGGTGTAGATAGATTTCACCGATCCATCTCGAAAAGTTTGAAGAATTGGAGGAGTGGTCGTGTGAAATCAATGCCTATGATGAGTATGTAAAGAGCATTCAAAGTAGAGTTTGGAAAGTTTAGATCTACGATATGATTTTAAAGGCGATAGATCATTTGATGATGTAGCATAGCCATTATTGCTATAGGGTCTTGATATGTTCTAGTGATCTAGATCTGGACCTGGAGTCTGTCAGACAATGTTAAATCATCTAGCCTGATGTTGAAATCAGGTGCTATGGTAAAAATGACACTTCCATTTTTTAGCGTTGTGAGCAACGTACCAATTAAAACATTTTGTTATGTTGTGTAGGCAGTGTCAAGAAGAGATATTCAGGCTGTAGCAGGTATTCTCTTTCTTCCATGAACAGTAAGAATGAGTCGAACTGTTCCAATATGTAGATGCATATGGTTCTGCTCTCTATAAAGAGAGATGAGCTCTTTCAAGATCGCTAACTTTACATACTACTTTGCAGAAGAAACTTGTAAACCGTACTGTTCAAGACGAGAACTCTTGATGATTTATTTTATTTTTGGTCTTTTTGTAAATATAAGAGTACGAATACTAAGAGTTCAAGAACGATCTCTAGAATATATATTGTACGGATACAGTAAAGGAAGAAAAAATTCACAAACACGATTTTTTTTACAAGAACATGAAAAATTTCTACAAAATTTTCTATCCTATTAGACAAGGTGCATTTGACTCTGGAAAGTAAATCTACAATTGAAAGAGTAAATAAAAGATGAATAGGTTTACTATTCATAAGTTCAATTATGCTTGTCGTGTCTTCTTGCTTGCTCTTATCAATAATGGGGATTGGCAAGGGACCGAGAAGACAGGACCCCTTGTCGATTTTGATTTATAATGTTTCAATCTTCGAACCTGACAAGCGCAGACTTTGAATTCATTTACGCTTGACTTGGTTAGTCTCCCTTGTATTAATTATCGATCCTTTATTTACAGTAAAGAAAGACTAAGGCAGACTTTAATACTCCTCACATATGGAGACAAATTGCTATCTGACAAGAATGGACCCCCCTGAAAATTAGCAAAGAAAGACCAAGGTAAACTCCTTTATTTAAAATGTGCCTTTATGAACGAAAAACGGGTGGCTTGTATTCATTAGTCTAAGGCAAGGATATATTTATGATAGGGACTTACATTTTAAGTTATATTATTAGTAAACATTCGGTAAAAAATTTCAGGATTAGCACTACGTGCATACTAAACTTGCCTTCGAAGTTCGAACTGACTATAGTAAACGACCAGACCACTGAAATTTCTTAAAACTACTCCCATGTCGCGACAGCCGTCCATAAAGTCAACATCCACGAAACTTCCTCCATTCACATTTATAAAATGATTGAATATTGAAGTTGTACATCATCGTCTAGTTCTCTTGAATTATTTATTATTTTATACGATCCAAAAGCAACACAAAAAAGCTTTATCCTTTGTTCGCAGAGAGAAGAGCCTGATAGTCTTTCCATTCTGTGAAACCACCCCCAACTGTTGATCAGTGGGTTTGGTTTCTGTTACCAGGTTTTACGTTAGCCGAGTAAAACGGAGGGTTTCTCTGATTTAGAGAAGTTAAGGCTATGGCAGTTTCACTCATAGCATCTTCTGCTACTGGAGCTGGACTGGAGTTACTTTTTGGTAGCTTCTTAGATCTTGTTGTAGACGTGACCAAGAAGAACATTCTTTTCCAGCCCACCTTGAAGCGTTTGGAAACCACGTTAAAATCCCTGCAGCCAAAGATCAAGCAAATAGATGCCCTCAACTTAGATATGGATCGGCCGAAGGAAATTGACGGTCTCAAAGTACTGATAATCAAAGGCCAGAAGCTGGTTATCAAGTGCTCAAACACCAATCAGTACAATTTTTTCAAGAAGCCGATATATACCGAAAAGCTTCTCAAGTTTGAGGAAGAACTTCGTAGGTACATCGACATCGATATGCAAGTTCAGCAATCTGTAGACCAGAAAGAGACACTGTTTGAAGTGAAACAGATCAGTCACGAAATGAGACAGATAAGCGAGCAGTTCAAGCAGTCGAGTTCCATTGGATCAAATTCTGGTTCTTTTAGTAGAAGCGGGTTTATAGGTGTTTGCTCACCCCCTGGACTCAAAGGAGAACCTGTTGGATTAGAGGCTCCATTGAACGATCTGAAGAGAAAGCTGCTTGAAGATGAGGTTCCATTGATTGTGTTATCGGCTCCGGGAGGATGTGGAAAGACCACAATGGCTCTGGCAATTTGCCAAGATGAAGATATTCTAGGTATCAACTCTATTCACTGTTCCAATCATTATGTGTCTATGACTTACTTGTTTTTTGGGTTCTCTTTTGGGTTCTTTTTCTGGTTCTTCGTTTTCTTCATCTTCTATGCTTTCAGTGAACTGAAATGGAAACTCGCATAAGGTCTTCTATTTCTACTGAATTGATGTAGAAATGTGTTTAATAATCATAACTTGTTAGCTTGAGATTTCTTCTTAAAGTAGCGTACATATCCATGTATATTGCTTCTGGACTACGTTCTTAGCTAGAAAAACTTGAAATGGTAAAGATCTTGGAACAAGTTTTGTAGCTTTCTCATATT
>JANKOD010000191.1:20862453-20875712 GCA_026284645.1 Erythroxylum acuminatum
GACTATTTTGCAATTTTTAAAAAGTTTAGGGACTATTTTATAAATTTAAAAAATATCCCGAAACGGTACCCGATACCAACCGGTACCGGTACATTTCCGTTCCAGAGCTCAATCCGGTACCGAGCCCAGTACGGTATTCATAACATTGCTCTTGCTACCTACTTAAGCAAGTTCGTGGACGTTTAATTTCTCTGATCCATTAAGAGGCATACGTATTAAAAAAAGCGCAGAAAGATATTAACGACATAAAAATATACAACTTTCATAAAAGTTGATTGAAAGTTTTAGAAGCTTATTTATATGTTCAGAAGCTTGTTCAAGTGATTTAGCAACTTATTCATTGTTTAATGAATAGTAAACTAGATTTATAATACAAGTTCATAGTTGATCCTAGGTTTATAATTAAAGTTCGTGCTCTGACCATGATTCGGTGAATTTGAATGGAGATTTTCGAATTTTTCTATAAGGAAATTGAAGAAATTAAAATATTTTTGCTTATATAAATTTCATATTTGTTGTTTGAATTGATTTTGAACAAGCATTGTGTGAAAAACATGTCAAAAATGAACTTCGAGGTGATTTTTTGACTAAATAACAGCAAAATTTGTCGAAAAAATCACTAGAAATGTCACAAGAAATCACCTTTTATCAATTATTGGGTAGATTGTAGCGGGAAGAAGCGATCAACTGCTTCTAGAGTGAGTTTAACGCCTGTTGCGTGTGATACAAGTGTGCTAGATAGTTGGTCTATGCGGGAGCCAGCGCCAAACATTTGTTCAAAAGTTGACACGTGTCTGATAGTTGGGGCATAATCATATATGTGCACCATACTTGTGATCCACTCGCCATGAAGGCAACGCATGGTATGCACACCCCTTACGCATTTAGAGATGCGTGAGGCTCGCTGCGCATGTGCCTTCGACGGCACGCGCGATGTTGACATTAGTTGTTGATGTCAGCATACTATAGGATAAAAATTCACAAAATGGTCCATCTAAGTTATTTTGGGTTAGGTTTTTAGGTCCTATGAATTTATAAAGTGAGTTTTTTGAATTTTTGAATTTAATTATGGTAATAAATAAAGTTTATTTTCAAAAAATCAAACAAGATTATTAAAACCATGATTAAGTGAATTTTTATGCATTTAGCTTGAAATAAAAAAGATACATGTGGTTTTGGTATCTCATATGGTGCATTTGTTATTCAATATCCCATGATTATTACTCTGATTGATATTTTTATGATGAATTCTCAAATAAAGTTTGTTAATAATGTTTTCAACACTGATATCTGATAATGAGTATGTGTATAAGGATTTTGCATTTATGAATAGTAAGTTGTCACATATTTTATGCCCATACAGAAGAATATGAGGATGACATACAAGTGTGTCCCTTGTGCTTGAGGATCAACTTGTGTACTAATGATAATCTAGTCACCACAGTGGCCTTTCAAATTAGTTGTTGAATTGTTCTGCTTGCATGTTTAGGGATGCTTTTAGTCTTATGTTTGGTTATTCAGCCTACAGAAGTTGGCCTTATATGAGACTCTAAAATGTGCATAAAGGCATTAGATGGAGGAAAGTCACTTTTTAAGTGATATATTCGCCTACAAGTGGTAGAATCATAAAAAGTTAATGGTGTGTACTCTGATCCTTTTTATATAGAACTCTTATCTGCATGTATTATATATTCAGCTCACACGTATTTCATGATATGTGTGATAAGATTCTAAGTATAGATATTGTTTTGTGGCTTTGAGTATCGACGTTTTCGTACATTTATGTTGATTGTTACATTATCAATTTTGCAGTCACCTTCTCTGTGAATAATAAAAACATCACAATTGAAACCCTCACTTGTTTCAGTTTTAAGAAATAGAAGTAAGTTGTAGAATTTGTGTTGGAGATGGGAAATATCAATATGGTCATGCTTAAAGATAGGCCACCAGCACCTACATCTATCAGCTCAGGGGTTAAGAGACCAAAATATGCAGGCTGAGAAAGGTCAAATAGGATGTGCTACTTAACCACAAAGAGATCCATATTAGACTATCTGCTAAGTGGACTTCTAGAAATAATCATAGCAAGATATTTCCTCAACAACGTCTTGCAATGATATAAGGTATCTTCCAATGCTAAAAAATGTACCTTATTAAAGGAATTATACTTTATGAGATATACAGGAGCAGGGGGAGTAAGGGAGTACATAATTAGGATCTTAAGGGAGTACATAATTGGGATCATCCACCTTCAGAGTAAGCTAAGGGCGTTAAATATTTATTTTCCTAATGCTTGTATTATGCACCAAGCTCTGAATACTCTGCCATCATAGTTTGGTATTCTAGCTACCACATATAATTCCTAGGATGAATTTTGGGACATAAATGTACTAATCACCTATTGTGTTACTGAAAAAAAGAAGATGAAGAGTACAACTCATATAGCCTTAATAGCAACCAACGGGAAGGCAAAGGTAAAGCCCTGTAAATTTAAAGGTAAGAAACCTAAATTTCCTCAACATGTAGATATTGTTCAATCTAGTGTTACTAGAAGTCTTAGGAATGTTGTAAAGACTATAAGCCTGAGGTGTTTCTTCTGTAAGAAGAAACATAAGAAGCTGGAATCCCAGAAATATAAAACGTGGAAAGAAAGGCAAGAGCTATCAAGTAACTCTTTGACTTATTGATACATAAGTCTAATCTTGTTATAGTCACATTAAGTTCTAGGTGGCTAGATAGTAAAGCCTCTAATCATATTGCTTCCACAATAGAGGGATTCATATAAAAGAGAAAGTAGAATAGGGATAAGGAAAAACTGATGGTAGCAAATAATGAAGAAGTTGATGTAATCTCTGTATAGGATATTTGCTTAAGCCTTAAAGTATTCAAGTTTGTATTATATGACATATTTTATATATTGTCTTTTAAAAGAAATTTGATCTTTGTATATGTTTTGTATAAATAAGGTTATATTTTTGTAATTGAAAATTTCGTTGTAATGTTATCTTTCAATGTAAAATATATTGGTACTGCCTTCTTATCATATAGCTTATGCATAAAGTGTCTTACCCCTAATGAGATGTATGCTTGTTCATATATTATTGAACAACTCATTAGAAAGAGACCCCTGATAAAAGAGAAGTCATGCATATTATGGTATAAAAGGTTAGGTCACATCTCCATAAACTGATTAAAGAGATTGGTTAAGGATAACATTCACCTAACTCTGGATTATAATGGCATAGAAATATATGATGACTATTGTAGGGGTAAGTTGACCAAAATAAAGAAAAAGAAGTTAACTCGTTTTTTGGCTCATTAGAGCCCATACATACAAATATATATGGACTTTATAAAGTTACATTGTGTAATTCAAGATATTTTCTAACATTATTGATAACTATTCTTGTTATAGATATTTGTTAATTCTCAAAGCAAAGTCTGAAATTTTTAAGAAATTCAAGATCTTTAAGGCTAAAGTTGAAAATTGGAAAGTTCAATTAAGATTGTCAAATCTCACCGTCGAGGTGACTATTATAGCATAATAGGGTTTTAGGACATGAAAAAGGTTCATTTGCCAAATATGTAGAATCATGTTGAATAACGACTTAGTTCACTATGTTATGTAGTCTTCAGGAAAATGGTGTGGCCAAAAGGTTGAACTAATACGAAGATTGGAACTCATACCTATACAAACTGAGGTTCTTGAGGTATAAGAGCATACTAAAGCGGTTCAATTAAGAAAATCCACTAAAATGATATGACCTACTATCTCATCTAATTACATAGTCTATTTAGGTGAACAAGACTATGATATTGCACATGTAGTAGATCCAGTTACTTTTATAGAAGCTATTTCTAGAATTCATGCATATTTATGGTAAGATGCAATGAAGGATGAGATACAATTCATAAAGTATAATAAAGCATGAGAGCTTTTATATTTACATCATAACTACAAACCTATCGGTTATAAATAGATTTATAAGACCAAAAAGGACTCTCAGGGTAAAGTTGATCAATTTAAAGCTTGGTTAATTGCCAGATGGTTCACTCAGAGAGAAAAGATTAGCTTTAATGTTACTTGTTCTCTTGTGTTCTCTGAGGATGCATTTAAAGTGATTATCACAATAATGACTCATTATAATACAGAGCTACATTAGATAGATGTCAAAACCACTTTCCTGAATTGAGACCTTTGTGAAAAGGTCTATATGGGACAACTTGAAGGATTTTAGGAACAAGATAAAGTTGATATGGTCTGTAAATTAAGAAAATCCGTATATGGTTTGAAAGAAGCCTCCAGACAATGGTACCTACAGTTTGATGATGTCATTACCTCATTTGCCTTTGTGAAAAATAAAGTTGAAAGATGCTTGTATTAAAAGGCTAAGGGGAGAAAGGTTAATTTTATACTTTTATATATAAATGATATCTTGCAAGCATTAAATGATTTGACCATACTGCATGAGATTAAGCAACTTTTGGCTAAGCATTTTGACATAAAGAACCTTGGTGAGGCATCTTGTGTCCTAGGTATTCAGATTCACTGAGACAAATCTTAAAGCTTATTGGATCTTCACATAGAACATATATTGAGTGTGTGTTGCATAGGTTTCATATGACTGATTGTAAACCTATTGCAGAACCTGTCTCTCATGGTGAGAGATTTTCTTTAGCACAATGTCCAAAGAATGATACAAAATGAGAGGATATGAAAAATGTAACTTATTCTAGCGTAGTAAGTAACATGATGTATGCCGAGGTATGCATTAGGTTGGACATTGCATTTATTATTAGACTGATGGGTGGATATATGACTAACATAGGTATAAAATATTGGAATGCATTTGAATGATTATTGAGATATCTTAAAGGAACTAAAGATTATATATTGATATTCGAGAAAGTCAACAGTCTAAATCTCATAGGTTATACGAATTCAGATTTTGCTATGTCCCCAAATGATAAGAAGTCCACATTATGGTACATTTTTATATTAGTAGATGGTGCAATATTGTAAGAGAGTGTCAAGAGTCTGCCTCAGCTATATATGTAGAGTATGTGGTATGGTATGAGGCTACTTCATTAGTGGTTTGGCTCAATAACTTAATTTATGAGATGTCTGTAGTTAATTCAATTGTTAGACTCATTCAGTTATATTGTAATAATCTTTCTACTATATTGTTCAGTAACAACAATAAGAACATCATCGGTTTAAGCATTTGAAGGCAAATATATGACCATGAAGGAATTAATACAAAAAAGGTGATATTGAGGTGGAGCATTTGGAGACTAAGTACATGCTTACTGATCCTCTGACTAAAGGACTTAAACAGTTGTTTTTTAGAGACAAGTGTATAGTGTGGGTTCATTGAAGTCCTTAGATATTGTTAGTTAAGAATCATTGTATTTGCTCTTGATACAATTGTACATATTTTATATGTTATGACAGTATATTTTTATACATATTGATGATCTTCTTTTTGTTCTCAGTCATAGTTTCTTGTATACATTGTCATAATAAATGTGAAATTCTTAAGATCTGTGTCAATCTTAAGCATTTTAAAAGTCATTGTACATATATATAGAGATTGACCTTGAGCCTATGTCTTCAGGACACATACATATACATACAAAAATCTATGAATTTGATAAGATATAAGTATTTGATCTCATAAGGGTTTTCTCTTATACAGTTTTGCATTTAGTAAGAGAAAACAAATTTATCTTATTTAGAATAAAATTTGGAGAAACTGAGACTGACAAACGGAACAATAATACATTTCAGATTATACAGGTATCATTGCAGTTTGTAACACTCTATTTTCTCATTCATGTTAATGAGGTATTAGATATGCATGATTGTATTGAATCTGTATAGCATATGACACATGCATTTGATATTGTGCAATATTGAAAGCCTTACAGGATCGAATGATGGATTTTTATTATCTTTGGATCAAATGTTTTAAATTGGTCGACCTTTACATTGATTTTATTTGAACACTTTTCATGTTTTTATTGTTGTTACAACTATTATAATTAATATTTGTCCAAAGGGAAGAATGTTAGTGATTTTTAATTGGACAATGATTAATTACAGATTGTTTATAAAATTATAGTTAAGGAAATTTAATTTGATCTAAAATAAAGATAATAAAGAAGCTTAATAAAGGATCTAATTCTTAAAGTAGTGCTCTAAAGGCAATCACCTTTAACACTTTTGTATAATCTTTATTTTGATTAATAAAGTGAAAGGCAATTTTCATTAATTTGATGTTCATGTATTTATAAATTGATGTCATTCTTAAATCAAATTAATGAAGTTCATGATACAAAAATAGCATGAAGGAAATCATAATGAAATCACAATAATGAGATTCCTATCATGTGCAATTATGTTAGTATCTAAATTATCCTTATTCATAGGATTAATGAGATAGGACATTGTTAATATGAATGAACTAGCACATGTTATACTCCTTAATTTGATCAAGCAATGGATCTCATAAACTGTAAGTATGAGATGTTTAAAGTTAACATATGGATGCTTACTAAGAGTAGTAAGTACATCAGATGACCCGCTATGAGATTATCATATGGATGGTCTATCAAATGTCAGTGATTAATCTCATCATAAAAATGGTACAAATATCCTTAGACTTGAGGTACTCAAGGATATCTTAGATATTGATCTTGTACTTTGACACCATTCCTTGTTGCCTCAAGATGCTAGGTCACTTATAAGGTAGTGATTGGGCATGACTATTGGTATTCGAAGGTAATTGGATAGCCAATAAAGGATTCACCACTCCTGATAGAAGGATATGATACCCACGGCCTCTTGTCGAGGTCATTACTCATGAGTCTCTAGCTAGAGCAATTATGTGTCATGAATAGAGTCTTCAATGACACATTGAGTAATAAAATCCCTAAGAAAAGAACTAACATCACTTGGACTAGATCTGACATAGTCAGTCTAGTGGGAGTTGACACATAGCCCATACTCTGAGCCAAATAGGGTATAGGATAGTGAAGGGATGAATTGCACGATAATTGACTATGGAAAGGTTCTGAAGTTGGATAATTAACTATCGAAGAGTTCGAGTGCTAATCCACTTACATTCCAGTAAATTGGCATCATGAAACCCTTCATGATTTGCTCGAATTAAGAGTTAATTCAGGTGACCAAAATAATTGGGAACCTAAGGATTACACGCATAAAAGATCGAATGAAAAACAAAGTTTGCATGGCTGTCATTTAAGCAAGCCACGATCATGGCTTATAGGCCATGATCGTGACTTAATGATAGGTGGTACATAAGTGAGTTCTGCACTTATGTACACATAAATTTTTTAGCCAAAAACACACTCAATAGAGAGGCTAAGGGTTTGGAAGAGTTCTAGAAGTTGAGAGGAGTGATCTTTAGATTTGTTAATGTAATTTTAAGCAATTGTTATATTAGATTAATTGCACGTAACTTAGTCTTGCTCTAACTCTCACTTGAGCATCTACTTGAACTCATCTTCTTTAGTGCTCTAACCACCCTTACACACTGATTTTTCTTCATCTTTGCGTGCTCTCTAGAGGCCAAGGAAGTTGATGGTGTTTGCTACAACCCAAAGAAGGAGAAGATTCAAGAAAGGAGGAGTATTTACAAGGTACATATGCTATAATTTCATGTTTTTATAATCTGTTTATAAATGCACAAGGATTCTAGATTCTGGACACTTCTGTTACCTTGCCGTGTATGTGATGTATGGACCCATGGCTGTCCAATAGTGGTATCAAAGCAACTTATGCATGTATAAGATGATCTGTTGAACATGTGCAAACTGTTTGCTGGGTTGTGACTGACATGCATTTTGAGTTCAAAAACTTCGTATAATTTGTAGAAAAATGGTTTTTCTTATTTCTTTCACATAAATGTTTATAAGATGTTATATTATGTTTCTATATAAGGAAATTTCAATTGAATGTCATTTGCTATTTTATTGCGAATTAATCTCCAGTCTATTCATTTCTTGGATTCTGGAATTTCTGGAAAATAAAATGTATGTAGTGATTTTGAAAATTTCTTAATAATTATAGAAAAATTATTTTCTAATTTTCTTTGACATAAATGTTTATAAGGTGTTATATTATGTTTTTGTCTAAGGAAAATGCAATTGAATGTCATTTGCTATTTCATTACGATTTTAGTTTCTGCCTGATGCATGTATGAAGTTCTGGGAAATTCTAGAAATCTGATAAACATGCATGCTTGTAAATTCCAGAATAATTTTATAAAAAATCATTTTTATGAATTTTCTTCATGACCATGCACATATTATGTTGCCAAGTGCATGAGATGCATGACACGTGTTTTTGAACTAATTGATTATTTATTCTCGATTTTACATGCATATTAGTGTTGTATGACAAGTGTTAGGGTACATATGATGTCCTAGAAAGTTCTACTTAGTTCATAAATAATTCCTAGGAATTAATTTCTGGAATTTTTTTATTAGGCACATTTAGAATGTGTATAAGACTCTGGAATTTTTCCAGAATTAATTGAACTTGATTCAATTAATAGATCAAGTCAAAGTCAACACTGGTCAGCTTTTGGAAAGCTGATGGGACTGACTTGTTGGATAACTTATGTGTATATGTTTTGGTTATAAGACCTTAAAAAAAATTTATGAGATAAGAAATGTATTATTTTGGTGCTAGTAGCATGCTAAGTGCATGTGTTTAAAATTATGGTTCCGGAAAATTTTTGGACATCGAATCTATCTCTTTAGTGTCTAGTAGGTTAACTCATTTATCTTGATAATTTTAGCCGTCAAGATATTTTTTGGCTTGTGCCAAAATTGTCTTGATAAATTTGAGATGACCTAAGGATTTTTTAGATGACTAATTGATGTTTATGAATTTTAGTAACCTTAGGGATTAATTTAGAATTAAACCAAGTAGAGCATAGCATTTCTAGTGTAACTAGAAAAAGGCATATGTACTAGAATTAAAGTGTTTAATTTGGACATCAAAATAATTGAATTTTAGGGTTTCTAATCAAACCAAATTCGTAATTCTAATTAGCGGAGATTAACACTAGTACCCGATTCGAGTCAAGAGTTGAATCAAATCAAGAAATTTAGATGCATAGTCAAGTCATAACCTAAATTAAACCTCCTTTGTGTGTTACAAGCATTAGATGCATTTTAAGGGTGGTAATGGATATAGGCCCAATTTAATTGAGTCGTCCATAATCTGAATATATATATGTGATATAATATATATATGTATGCATATACATATACATATATATATACATATACATATATATATATATATATATATATATCACACACACTCACACATACACACACACACATATATATATGTATACCATCCAAGTGTTGATGAGACCTAAGAATAAATCCCTCAACCAAAATATTAGGACTTACGCCTCCCATTGATATGGCAAGAACCAGAATTCTTTTAGTGTTGAGTTGTTGGGCAAACCTAAGCCTGCTCTACACAAATATATTCAAACCATAGAAATTAGATTCCGGATTAGTGGGTTAGTCCTAACTGGAAGCGTTGATTTGTTAGGCAAACCCAAGGTTAACTTGGATAGAGGTGAAGTTGGGTAGTATAAATGGGATGCATATGCATCAAAAGTTGATAACCCAATGAGTGTGCTAAATCAACAGTTGATGGCACAAGTCGATAGTTGCATAACTGAATACAATTGGTATGAATGATACCTACTGATTGATCTAAGGTGGCTTGTTGGGCAAACCCAAGATCATTTTTAGTGATATTGGATATCGACCCATTAGGAAAATTATAATTTTTCTTAGATTCGTAATGAGGGCAGTAAATTTGGATAAAATAGTGGGACCCATAATGCATATGATTAAAGTCCTTATCGATATGCATTTATGTACATTCTAACGCTTTCTCTCATTCTTCTCGGTCTGAAAGGTTCAAGACCTCGACGTTGCTCTTCTGCTCTAAGATGGTTGAGGGATCGTCTCCAGTGCAGTATGCGTTGAAGATGAATGGATACATTGAGAGGTTAGTCAATTTGGGTTTCATAATGGATCATGAATTAAGTATAGACTTAATTCTGACAAGTTTGACCTATAGTTATTCACAGTTTGTGCTTAACTATCGGATGAACCAAATATTCACCTCGATACCTAAGTTGATTAATCTACTCAAAATAGCTGAGCAAAATGTCAAGAAGGACAGTAAGGCTATGATGCTGGTGGATTCTGTTTCTGGTTCTCGCATTAGGAACCAAAAGAAGAAGAAGAAGTCCAAGAAGCCAGTGGGAGGTGTAGCCAAGAAGAATGCAAAGGAGAAAATGCCAATGGGAATATGTTTTCATTGCATCAAGGAAGGGCATTAGAAGAGGAACTGTAAAGCCTATCTAGAGTCACTAAAGCAGAAGAAGAAATTAGATGCTCCACTGTCTACTTCAGGTATGTTATTTGTCATTGAGGTTAATACTATTTTTGATCATAATATTTGGGTATTAGAGACCAGATGTAGCTCACACATATGTGTTGATATGTAGGGCCTCAAGAATAGTAGACCGCTCAAGAGGGGAGAGATGGACCTAAGTGTGGGAAATGGAGCAAGAGTTGCTGCATTAGTTATAGGAACCTATGTTTTGTATCTTTTTAGTGAGCTAGAGTTAATTTTGGATAATTGTTATTATGTACCTATCGTGACAAAGAACATATATTTGCTTCGTGTCTTAATAAAACAGGATCTTATTTAAGTTTTTCAAGCAATGGTTGTTCAATTATGTTGAATGAAATGTTGTATGTAACTGTTATATTGTGCAATGGTATTTACATATTAGATATGTGCAATCCAATTTTAAATATCAATAACAATAAAAGACAAAAACATGATAACTTAAAATCATCTTACTTATAGCATAGTCGACTTAGACATACAAGTGAGAGATGCATGTCTAAGCTATACAGGAGTCATAGCTTAGGGTCATTTGATTATGAATCATATGACACATGTGAATCTTGCTTGTTAGGCAAGATGACTAGATTTCCTTTTAAAAGAAAGGGTGAACAAGCAAATAGGTTATTAGACCTAACACATTCTGATGTATGTGGTCCGATGTCCATTCATGCCAGAGGTAGTTTTATGTACTTCATGACTTTTATCGATGATTATTCACGATATGGGTATGTGTATCTAATGACATACAAGTCTGAAGCATTTGAAATGTTCAAACAATTTAGACATGAAGTAAAGAAACAACTCGGTAAAAGTATCAAGACACTTCGATCAGATCGAGGTATTGAATACTTGAACGAGGAGTTTCTAAGCTATCTTAGGGATAACGGGATTGTATCCTAATGGACTCCACCTTACACACTGCAACATAATGGTGTGGCTGAAAGGAGAAATCGAACTTTGTTAGACATGGTAAGGTCAATGATGGGATTAGCAGATCTACCGAAATCCTTTTGGAGTTATGCACTCGATATTGCTATTTATATGATAAACAGACTCCCTTTAAAAGTAGTTGATGTTACTCCATATGATATATGGACTAACGAAAAAACCTTATCTTTCTCATATGAAAGTTTTGGGGTTGTCTGGCTTATGTGAAGCGGATTCAATCAGACAAACGTGAAGTGAAATCTGATAAATGTCTGTTTATAGGATATCCTAAAGAAACAATTGGATATTAGTTCTACAATGTTTAGAGCAAAAGGTGTTTTTCTCAAAGCATACTGTCTTTTTAGAAAAAGAGTTTCTTTTTAAGAGAAGACAGTGGGAGCAAAGTTGAACTTGTTGAAGTTCATGATGTTCAAATAGTATAATAGTTAAACCTTCTGACACACAAAATGTTCATAGGTTAAGTAGGATACGTAATGTTCTAGAGAGATATAGATTTCTCATAAGTTAACATAATAACGTATTACTCATAAAGGATGACGAGTCTACAACCTATGAAGAGGCTCTGAAGAGTTCAGAATCTGAAAAATGGCTTCAAGCCATGAATTCTGAAATGGATTTCATATTTGAAAACCAAGTTTGGACTGACCCGAAGGGATAAAACCATAAGGTGCAAGTGGATTTTTAAGAAGAAAATCGACATGGATGATAGCGTGATTACCTATAAAGTGAGACTAGTCTCCAAAGGTTATCATCAAAGACAAGGCGTTGACTATGACGAGACTTTTAGCCCCTTAGCCATGTTTAAATCCATTAGAATACTCTTAGTCATTGCTGCTCATTATGATTATGATATATGGTAAATGACTGCGAAGACAGTTTTTCTTAATGGAAACTTAGCTGAGAATGTGTATATAATACAACTTGAGGGCTTTATATCCAAATATGGCAAAAAGTATGCAAGCTTCATAAATCTATTTATGGATTGAAGCAAGTATCTAGGAGTTGGAACATCCGATTTGATGTGATAATCAAAGAGTTTAGTTTCTCACAAAATTCGGATGAACCTTATGTGTACAAGAAGCTTAGTAGAAGTGCTATCATATTCCTTATGTTATATGTAGATGACATATTACTAATAGGAAATGATGTCTCAAGTTTGCAATTTGTCAAATATTGGTTGTCCCGGAATTTCTCCATGAAAGACCTTAGAGAAGCAACTTATATATTGGGAATAAAGATCTATAGAGATAGATCAAGGAAGTTGTTAGGTCTTTCACAGTCTACATATATAGATAAAGTGCTAAAGAGGTTTAGCATGGATTAGTCCAAGAGAGGGTTTCTTCCTATGACTCATGGGATAAAACTCTCGAAATCTATATGCCCCAAGACGCAAAATGAGAGGACTTGCATGAGTTTTATCCTGTATGCTTCGACAATAGGATCAATCATATACGCCATATTATGTACAAGACTCGATATATCGTATGCTCTAAGTGTTACGGGTAGATATCAATCAGATCTTGGTGAGTGTCACTAGGTGGCTGTCAAGAATATCCTAAAGTACTTGAGAAGGATGAAGAATGTATTCTTGGTATTAGGGGTGTTCAAGAAAACCCGCGAACCTATGAACCGGACCTGAACCGCATGAACCGAACCTGTAAACAAAGTTAACCGAACCTGAGTTTAGGTTCGGTTTGAACCGAACCTGAAAAATCAGGTTCATGGTTCAGGTTCAGGTTTCTAACTTGCGATTCTAGGTTAACCGAACCTAAACCGCACCTATAGCAGTTAACCGAACCGAACCTGATTTATAGGTTTAGGTTTAAAC
>JANKOD010000191.1:20879326-20893586 GCA_026284645.1 Erythroxylum acuminatum
TACGTTTCACAAGAGACTGAAATGCTTAAAACAAATCGAGCAATTGTGGTTTTAACTTTCAATCACGGAATGAGAGGATCGTGACGTTGACTGTCATGACATCAACTTCCGATCTCAGGCGAAATTCTTCTGCAAGCATGCGACTTTTAAACCTATGAAGACAACCGTCAAACAAAGCATTTGCATTGGTGCGAATAGATCCGTTTAAATACTACAGTAAACCGTTCAGATCTTCTGTCTAATATTATGGTGTCTTATTGTGTCAATAAATCTCAACCATTTATTTATGTAAGTTTCACATGGGTCCCACAAAATACGAAATAGAATAAGATAGAATAATATTGAACAGAAAATCCAGATCCTATATAATAAAAGGGTTGTATTGTTAAACGTGAAGATGCTCTTCATTGATTAGCAACAGATAATTGACTTACTGTAACTACAATCTGTTAAATCATGGCCCATTAACAGGCGAGCCTTTTCGATTTCATATGTTACTTAATTTTACCTATATATTTATGTGAATATGATATAAATGTATAGATAAAATTTAATAAAATAAGGTAAGAATTGATTAACCAAAATAGAGGATCTGTTCCCCTCTTTCAATGTGTGTCCAATTATTGAAATACATAAACTCTAGACCTACCAAGTACAAATACAATTTTACCAGTGAAATAACAACCTCAAAGAAGTTCCTAGACTATATGTTATTAAATCTGAATGACTAAATTGAAAAATCTAAATACTAAAAATGCTCAAAAAAGTATATAAATGACATATTTATTCCACATCAAGCATATGTATTTATGATTATATCATAAAGATGCATCAACATACAATGATCGAGGCTTCACATTTTTTATCAAGTTTAATTCAATATGATTCAAAATTAAAATTTAACTGAAGTTTAAGTTGAAATTGAGTCGGACTTAGTTAACCTGAAATTTAAATAACTATAAATAAAACGAGGTCATTTTATAATTTTCAAATTACATCAAATAATTTGAAATTAAATAATTTAAATTTAGGAATTAAAAAAAATCAAATCTCAAGTCTACAGTGCACAAATCCTCAAGTCTGAAAATCAGTTCAAGTCCATGTTGCCCACATCAAGGAAGTATTGGGCCTGTGCCAGTTACAGGGCACAAGTTGATCCACAATTTGCATTCAGGAGGCTTGCAGCCATGTGAATGGATCTTTGGGGAAGAGTTCATGCTCTAGAAATTTCCAGGGAACCCTCTCTTCATCAGCTAAATTGAAGCTGGATACCCGTGCTCAGGCAGCATCGGGCTGCTAGAAATTGCTAGCAACTCAGCATATAACGTGCTATTATATAAGCTCTGGTTGGAACTTTTATACTTTGTTGTGTCATTTAAACACGCATTCTGTAATCCTTACAATCTCTAATCAAGTTTGAATCTCTGTATGTGATGGTGATTAAAAAAAAAACTTATTGATTGTTTACGTAATTTATGAATCAAAGCTCAGAAAGGATTGTGAAAGTTGTAATAAATATATCAAACTCATTTCAAATGCGCCGTGAGTTGAGTCAGATACATAGCTCCGACTAACGGCTCTTCATCTGCAGCGTTAGCGCCATTAATGAAGTTTGTCGTGACTGAAAAAGTGCAAAAAAACATAATTGGGACCCACCTTATCTATGTTATGAATGCGGACAATGCACCAAACACAAGATATTTCAGCCCCACCCACCGCCTACGTGAGAATTATAGCTAAACTAAACTTATCTGTTTAATTGATTATTTAGACAAAAAGGAGATGGATTTGACAGCTATTCCGTTGTCGTCCAGCGGTTAGGATATCTGGCTTTCACCCAGGAGACCCGGGTTCGATTCCCGGCAACGGAAGCTCACCTTTTTGACAAGTATTCCTCATTATCCCTCTCAAGGCTTTTTAAGAATTGAACGGCTGAGGAGAAATTGAAGAGCCATTCTATCTAACCAAACATTGTCATTACAGAAAAAGGCAATCAAAAAGTAAGCAAAATGCCCTCCTTTATTCAAGAACCATATCATCCAATCCCAATTAAACTCATGGTCGAAGCAGCCTGAATTTATTCCGGAATTTATGCCATGTTCCAGACAAATTAACCTGAACCCCAAAACCTGACAATAGCTGCAGATACCGACAGGATAACAGTAACCTGGATCCCCCAAGCATTTACATGAGGATTAACAATCGTACATAAAAGTAAGGACCAGACCCAGCGAAGCAAAATTATGCGAAATCAAGACAAATGTGGTGGTTCAAAATGATTGTCCTTTTGTACATTGAAAAAATAGGTATCTACTAGGCTGTTCTTTTTCTTTAGATATGACAATTAAAATATCTTATATGTAAACATAATTTTCATAAGCATAACAGGATTTAAAAATTTACAGAACTCACAAATATTCAATTATGACCATAATTTTATTTTATACAAATCATAGTTTATGAATATCAACTTTTTCCCAAAGTTCAATTACGCAGAAACAATTTTTAATAATCTCTTTTTCTTAATCTATCTCTTTCGTTAAACTATTTTTACTCACTTTCTTTTGTAATAGTCTCTTATGAGAAGACAAACTTATCATTATCTTAAGCAAAAGCAGAATCCTAATTTCCTTAATAAACTAGCAACCAACAATCAATTTTAAAACTCCCCATCATAATTGGCCAAAAGCCCAAAGACTCATTTATTAAATTATTAAATCATTTAACTATCTTTTAACACACGAGTCAATTAAATGAATTATTTCTAAACTCATGTGACTTTATGCAATTTATTGAACTAATATTTAAGAAATCATAATATACAATAGTCATTATTCACATACACAGGTATCATCAGTAATCATAATTAAGTATAAGACTAATAAAAGTCATAAAGTTCATACATTATAAATTCAACATACACCCTTCATGTCCCACTATACTAGCCCTACTGCTTAATCATCATTATAAATGGGAAGTAAATAATGGGATTTATCATTCAGTTTTGTTTTCAGTATCATACATTGCAATAAAATTCATAGAGAGGATAATAGAAACTTTAAAAAGAATGCATTCATTAATGCACAAAGAGTGTCCAATATATAATAAGAGTTGATAAAATAGTATGTCTAATAGTCATTAGCACACATAATGTCCATATTCTTTACATGACCAGAAAATATTTTGTGCGGTAACTCCTTCATCAAAGGGTACGGTAAAGTATTTCAGTTTCGTATGTTTAGCACCTTTGGAATACTTATCATTCATAGAGAAGAAAACACTGTAAAATTATCACAATAAATTTTTAACAGCCTAGCTATATTGTCGACAAGCTCAAGCTTTAAAATAAAGTTCAGCAACCATTTAGCTTGAATCATGGCCTCAAAACATGCCATAAACTTAGCCTCTATAGTGGATGTAATAAATACATAATGCTTTGCACTCTTCCATGAGATGAATCCTCTAACTAATAGATAAACGTAGCCAAAAGTAGATTTTCTTATATCTACACAGCTAGCAAAGTCCAAATATGAGTATCAAACCACCTCAACATAATCAGACCTCCTGAAAGTAAGTACGTGTTCTTTAGTTCCCTACAAATATCTCATAAATTTCTTTGCAACTTTCCAATAATCTATATCAGGATTACTCTAGTATTTACCTAATATCCCCACTGCAAAACTTTTTTATAGTCTCATACATGTTTGAGCATACAATAGGCTCTCAACTACAAATGCTTATGAAATTGATTCTATTTGTTTTCATTCTAAGTCACTTTTTGGACATTGCATAAGGCTAAACTTGTCCCTTCTTTGAATTAGGAATAGTGAAAACTTGAATCTCTTTAACACTTTATTGGCATATGCTTTCTGAGACAAACCTAACAATCTTTGTGATCTATCATGGAAAATTTCTATTCCTATTACAAATGTTGTGTTACTTATATTTTTTATTTCAAAATTACTAGAGAAAAATTTCTAGTCCCACTTAATAGACCAAAATCATTAGCTACAAGCAAGATATTATCAACATAAAAACCAGAAAAATAAACTTACTTCCTCTAAACATTAGATATATACACCGATCAATGTTGTTTTCTTTAAACCCAAAAGAAATAATAATATAATTGAACTTAAAATCCCATTGCCAGGAAGCTTGTTTAAGTCCATATATTAAATTCTTCAGACCATGTGTTCCTTTCCAACCTTTATGAACCATATAGGTTGATCCATATAGACTTTTTCCTCTAAATCCTCATTTAAAAAGATAGTTTTCACATCCATTTGATACAATTCTAGGTCATGATGAGCCACAAAAGCCATAATAATTCTGAGTGAAGTCTTCTTAGAGATCGGTGAAAAAAATCTCCTTACAATTAATGCCATCTTTTTTAAGAAAATCTTTAGGAACTAGTGTAGCCTTGTAATGTTCTAGGTTACCAAGAGAATCACGTTTGATCTTAAAGACCCACTTATAATCAATTCTCTTATAGCCTTCTGGCAATTCTACAAGGTCCCAAACATCATTTTGTTCCATAGATTTGAACTCATCTTTCATGACATCTAACAATTGATCAGATTTTTTACTATTTATAACTTATGAAAAGGTTACTGAGTCATTCTCAATTCCTAAGCCATTTTCTGACTCAGGTAAACATACTACATAGTCATCAGAAATAGTTGGTCTTCTTTCTTTTTGAGACCTTCTTAATGCTATTTGTTGTGGTTCTTTTATTGCATGTTAATTCACTTCATGTTCAATTTCGTTATGAATAGTGGATTCATAAATTTGTTGTTCATCATGATTTTTAGGTAGTTCAATAATTTGTGGAACAATAACTTGAGTAAGTGTACAAGCCATAGAGACTTACACAGCCTTAGTGACTTGTTGTCCTATTTTTTGAATGTCCACTTTACATGATGTTTCACTCCCACTAGTTTCACCATAAGTAATGAACTTGACATTCTTAGTTTCCACTATTGTAGTATGGTTAGGATAATAAAATATATGCTCTTTAGACTTCTCAAGATAACCAATATAATTGCCACTGATTATTCTTGCATCCAGTTTCTTTTTATATGGATTATAATGCCTAATTTCTACCTAACAACTCCAAATATGTAGGTGTCTTAAACTAGATTTCCTAGTAGTCCACAGTTCAAAAGGAGTATCTGGAACTGTCTTATTAGGGACTCTATTCAACAAATCAATAAGAGTTTTTAGTACATATGTCCAGAAAGAAGCGGGTAAAGATGAATTACACATCATACGCTTAATCATATCTAACAAAGTTCTATTATTCTTTTCTACCACACCATTTGTTGTGGTGTGCCTGACATTGTGTATTACACACAAATATCATGTCTTTCAAGGAATTTGGCAAAAGGATCAGGATAATGAGCACTTTCATCACGTTTTCATAATATTCACCACCTTTATCAGACATGACTATTTTCACCTTTCTGTTTAATTGTCTTTCAACCTCATTAATATAAATCTCCAAGGTGTTTACAATTTGAGATTTACCATTTAGCAAATAGATATATCCATAACGTGAATAATCATCTATTTATAAAATATTTTTCTTTATTGAAAGTAGGAACATCAAATGGTCTAAACATATCAGTGTTAATTATTTTAAGAAACTGAGTGCTTCTTATGGCTCCTTTGTTTAATGTGTGTTTTGTTTGTTTGCCTTTAATATAATCCACACATATGTTAAGATCAATGAAATCCAATTCAAGAAGTATTCCCTTTTTTACTAAACTTTGAAGTCGTTCCTTAGAAACATAACCTAAACGCTTATACCATAAATAAGTAGATCTTTTATTAATCAAATTACGTTTGATACCAATATTAGGATTCAAAGTCAATAAAGTTTCAACATAGACAAAACCAAGGTTTAATTTATGTAAACCATCATATAGTACACAACTACTAATCATATGGTTATGCTGTACAAATAGAAACTACCACTACCAAATTTAAATAAGTATCCAGATCTATCAAGTTTGGATAAAGAAACTAAATTCCTAGATATAGTAGGTACATAAAAAGCTTCACATAAGTCCAAATGATATCCAGTATCTAAGATTAAGCGATAAGTCCCGACAACTTTTAATGAAACTCTCATTTTGTTTCCTATATAGACAAATCTTTTATTTGATCTTGTAGTTTGAGTTATAAGGAATTCCTGCAAGATATTAGAAACATAAGTAGTACAACCAAAATTAATCCATCAAGTATTAAAAGGACTTCTACAAAGTTTGTTTCAAAACATACATAAGCATTAGGCTTACCTTTCTTCTCAAATCATATATTTTGTTTAGAATGAAATGCCCAACCTTTTTACAGAAATAACATATGAGTTCATCATATCCCTTCTTATAAATATGCGAGAATTCCCCACTAACATTTATGGGTTCCTTCACTTTCTTCTCGCGCTTCTTTCGAACTTTTTACTAGCTCCTTCATTTTTGGCAAAATTAATAAAATGACTTCCTTGATTCTTGAGTCCAATCTCTTCCTAAACCAACATATTGTGCAACTTATGCACATTCCATTTATCCTTTATAGTATTATAGTTCTTTTGGAAAGGAGCATTCTCAGACAGTAATGAGTTCAAGATGAATTGCACAGGGAAGCTTTCATCCACTTCTATTCCTAAGGACTTAAGTCTTACTGCAATGTTTGTTATTTCAATGACATGTCCGTGCACAGTACATGATCCATCAAACTTCATGGTGGTCAATGTACCCATAAGAGTCTCAGCAAGAGACTTGTCAATAGTGTGGAAGTGCTCTTCCATAAATTTAAGTAATTCTTTAGCACTTTTCAGTTTTGAGAAGAGCAGACTTAATATTGCCAACAATTGTGATCTTTATATACAACAGGTTCAATCTGTTTGATCTTTTCCAATTGTTAAAACTAATTTTCTTCTCATCAAAACTCAAAACAGTTAGAGCATAAGTCCAAAATTCTAAAATAGAATTGGATTTGTTCACTCCATTTAGAGAAGTTCAATCCATTAAACATCGTAACGGATGTGAGATTCGGATGCATGGCAATAACAAAGACTTCAAATTGAAACTTAAAATCAATGCCTTGAGTCATATAACATCATACTACATAGATTCAAAAAAACTTCATAAATTGCATATCAATGTTCACCTTTGGGCAATCCATTAACGCACAATGTAATACAACACACAATGATTTTCGTAAATTGTATACTAATGTTTAGCTTTGAATAATCCATTAATATACCATTCAACATATAATGATGATAATATGTACGCAATTCAATAATAACACATACATCAATTAGAAATATTTATATCCTTGGATATCTAAACAGAATAATTTTGTATTTTAATTACCTACATTCATTCTCATTAACTAAAAAAATAAACAAAACACCTTTGGGCGATTTAAAAATATTCTATAGCAATGAGTTTCAATTTATCCATAAATTTACAATTAATTAGCATCAAATTATGAGTAATTGAAATTTAAAACATAATATTTTGAGTTAAGAAAAATTAAATTGCCAAGGATGTTGGAATTTTCCAATGCCTGACAACTTTCTTCAGCGCTGAGATACTGGAATTTCCTAGTGGCTAACGCTAGTTGAATGCCTAGCTCGTGGCGTTGGCCACATCACCAACGCTGCGACTTTAATCCTAACAATTTTTCATTCTTTTTAAATTCCATACAAATATGAATTTATTCTTTAAAATCATCAAATCCATAAAAAAACGAAAATTAGGGTTTTCTAAAATTTCATATTAGGATTCAAAAAGTTCTCTTAATCGTGACAAATCTACACTAAAAGATAGTTATAATTTTCTTATAACCATGCTCTGATACTTCATGTAAGCATAATTTTAGGGTTTTCTAAAATTTCATAATTGTGTCATTGAACTTTTGGCCGATTATAATGGAGAGTTTTAAACTAATTGATAGTTGTCAGTTTATTAAGGAGATTAGGGTTTTGTCTCTACCTAAGATAATAATAAATTTTGTCTTCTCACAAAATACATCACAAAAGAAAGTGAGTAAGAAAAGTTCAAAGAAAGAGACAAATTGGGGAAAGGAGATTATTGAGAATCGTTTCTGCATAAATGAGTTATGTTAAATCTTTTAACTGTCTTTTAACACGAGTCACTCAAAAGCAATGAATAAAAAACCTAACCAATTTGGTAAGTTTAACCGTAAAAAATTTAAACCGTCTAACTTGTTAACTCGGTTTTTAAATTTTAATTACTTTAATAATTCTTTTTTTAAAACCAATAATTTACTAATTAATGACAATTTTTTGTAAATTAATAAGTTATGATAAACTAAAATAAATTAATTAGTTTTTTTAACAATATCTTTTTACAATTAAACTTTAAATTCTCCTAGGTAAGGATATTTTTTTAATCATATTTCAAATTCTTTAATTTTATTCTAATTTTATGACGGTTTAATACCAGTTGAAACTTTTAAACCTTAAATCTTCTATCTTATTGGTTTAACTTCCGGTTCAGTTTTTAAAATATTATTTAAAAGAATCATTTATAACATTATATTGTTTTTTAATTTTATGAAAGTAATGTTTTATTAATAAAACAACTTTTAAAATAAGTTAAATTATGAAAAAGCCCACCGAACAAAAAAGGAATCTTTATCTCGAATAGTGGCTGTTTTTAATATCTCACATGCCCGAAAACTCGAAGTTTTTGTTTTTGGCATCACGTGTCAGTCTCTAGACAAAGAGAATCCTGAGAATAGGAATCAATGAGCCCATGCAATATTTTGTATACTAATTTTGGTTGGATTTTATGGTCGCGAAGAAACTATTCCCTCCGTTACTTGAAACGTACGGGACGAGCCATTGTACAGAAGAATCTCACCGCTCATTAAAAGGGTTCTTGCCACGTGGTGATTCTTTTGGCCTGATATGACAACCCTTATGTGTTGGTTTATTTAATTATTTCTTCTTCTTTATCTCTATGTGTAAGAAGCAGATTCTAAATTTCTAGTTTTGGAGATTGCGGAAAGGGTCCCACTGCCATTAGTTTTTCTTGACAAACAGTCAAGTAAAGGTGCTTTGCCCAAAGAATCTTTCACATGAGCAGCATACCTTGTTGCTTCATTTTCCTTGTTGACTACCAGTACCATATCCACCATCGTGCTTAGTGGGTTGATAATGGGATAACGATTTGCTTTTTTATTATTTTAAATATAATTAAAAAATCAGATAAAACAGGGATATATT
Organism: Erythroxylum acuminatum; assembly: GCA_026284645.1. Classification (NCBI taxonomy): domain Eukaryota; kingdom Viridiplantae; phylum Streptophyta; class Magnoliopsida; order Malpighiales; family Erythroxylaceae; genus Erythroxylum; species Erythroxylum acuminatum. The sequence goes on from JANKOD010000191.1 coordinate 20,888,589, forward strand.
TTGATATACGATTTTTATTTATCTATAAGAAGTTCAAGAAGAACATATGCTGCCTAAGAAACATAACTAGTTTCCGAATTGAGACTTTTACTTACCTACCAAAGAATCTTGTGAGGTACGAAAGAAAAGCCTTGTGAAAATTTTCCTCTTGATTTTATCACCAAATACGATAAAGAAAATGTTAAGAAATCTGAAGGGTCTTTCATAGAAAGTAAAAGCAATCCCTTCTCGAGTCACCGCTCTCTACTGAGTGGACTCAAATATGCGACGACTCGTATGTGATTAACCGAATCTTCGCGTCCTGAATCTGGGATTTTTGACTCTCCTCTTTATATACACATATCTCTCTCTTCCTTGTCTGTTCATCGCCGTGTTTATTTGACCAATGTTACAGACCAGGGAAAGCTAGTTGCTGTCAAAGGATTTTACTGGAAATGGAGCTGAGCTTGGGTTTGAGCATGTCATATACGCCTAAAACAATCAACGAGTTTATCTGGGAGGCTTCGAGGATTGAAGATGGTACCCACAAGTTGTCAAAGCTTGCAGATTACGTGAAGAGATTAGAGGAAGAGATGAGAAAGATCGATGCTTTTAAACGTGAACTCCCTCTTAGCTTGCTTCTTTTGAACGATGGTTTGTATCGCCTTTCTGTCTTGTTTGTCTGATTTTTTTAGTTTCTAAAGATGGGTTTTTGATCTTCCTTTTGGTTTTTTGTAGCTATTGTGAGATTGAAGGAGGAGGCAATGCAGTGCGAGGAATCAAATGATAGAGCTATGGATATGAAGCCACCGAGTCTGGAAAGGAATTGTGATGAAGATGAGAAAGTGAAATTAGAGGATGATACAAGTGACAAGAGGATGTGGATGAGTTCTGTTCAGCTTTGGAACAGCAACGACATTAGCCCTGATTGTCAGAAAAAAGACGAGAAGTCTGAATTAAAACAGGTAAATATTCAATTCGTACAAAATTATACAATAGCCAAAGTTTTCTTGGGATTTTCAAGATTGGACTTTTTGGGTTTTGTTCATTTTGTTGACAGAGGAGCGAGGAGGAGGATAATCAGTCTTCTTGCGAGAACCCAATTCAGCTTCGTAACTACAGAAACAGTGCAGGGTCGTTCGTGCTTGTTCCTGAATTGGAAGAAACTGGTAAGAAAGAAGAGAAAGAAGTTGTTTCACAGGTTACTGGACTCTCTCTAATGACTCCAGTATCTGAACTTGGTTCCTGCAACTGGATATCAAAAGGCAATGCCAACAAACAGAGAATCCAAAGCATAATTGAGCAACATCAGGGTAACAAGAAGCAGAGGCGGTGCTGGTCCCCGGAGCTTCACCGTAGATTTATCGATTCCCTTGAACGACTCGGAGGACCTAAAGGTTAGTGATTAAGGCCCTGAAAAGTAAAGTTTTCACAAGTTTCTTTATTATTCCTAGAGCATAATTATGTTTGGATGACACTTGGGAATCTTGCAACCTGCGTAGAAGATGTGGAATTGTTGGTTAAAAGCTTTGCTTTTGTGTGCTTTTCTGACAAGTTAAACGTGCTTGAATGATTCGGATTCCTGACGAACTCTTAAGGGGCCATATTGTGTTTATTCTGTTTTACAGTGGCTACACCTAAACAGATCAGGGAGCTTATGCGGGTGGATGGCCTCACCAATGATGAGGTTAAAAGCCATTTACAAGTAAGTTCTTCATCAACTAACCAAGCCATGTTTCCAAGCATCACGCTTATGGAGAGTTAACCAAAATTCTTATATGTAACCAGAAATACAGGCTTCATATCCGCAAGCATCCAGGTCTTCCAACAGCTGCATCGAATGGATTGTGGATGGCTACGGCCCGTTCAAAACCAAGCACTTCAGAATCGAATTCTCCACAAGGACCACTTCATGGAAATGGGTCTGCTAAATACACCTCTAGTACTGGAGCGGACAGTATGAGATCTGAAGATGATGAGAAATCAGAGAGCCATAGTTGGAAATAGCAGGATTTACAAGGCAGCAGAGACTGTTACACAGAAATCATCTGATCCTGTTGCCCATGAATTTTGCATATACAAATATACATGGGGAACTTGGATCACTGAGACATATAGGATCATAACAATAAAGAATTTGACGGTAATAGGAAGGAATTGATGATTGGACTTGTGTTTCTTTAACCTCGCAAGTGCCTTAGAAATTCTGTGATATTTTCGCAAGTATCATGTTTTAAGTTTAGTTCTACATCAGCTTAAGTTCTGTCCTCTTCTTGTATGTTTTTGCTACCTATAGCCTAATGCATATTTATGAATTCTATGAAGTTGATTGACAAAAATTAATTTTGAACGGTCGAATGTAAAATTGAACACTTCTTAACACCAGATACAGCATACAGCGGCGTAACAATTGCGGGAACTAGACAAAGGCGAGCCAATAAAGTTCAAAAACTCAATTGAAGTCGCCTTGAACGTAAGGAACTTGTTGGAATAATCCATTCAAAAAGATGAATTCTTCCCCCATCTACAAGACCTGTGCAGCGCAGTGACACCTTGAAACCAAAGTCAAGGATGTCGGTTTCAGGAAATACTTATCATTTCTACAGAGAAGATATGGGGGCCCACTTCAAGATTTGGCCTTTTTTAGTCTTAGCACGAATTGACTCCAAAACAATACCAAGCACTTGTAATTTCCTGAATATTGATAAAAGCTGCTAATTCTATAACTACCATGCCTTAAATGCCAAGTTTTCACACATTTGCCTTTTATTTTGGGCTTTAGGTCAATAAATTTTACACGTTAGCCTTTTTGTTGAAACGTCACGAGAACAGTGAATGTAGGCACTAACCATCATGCCAAGTCAACAACTCTCTACATATTTTTGTTTTTGGGTTCCGTTCATCCATTCTTGTTAACATGTAAACCCGAGTAAGTGCTATGTTCCTACTTTCCCAGGTGCTTCACTCTAGACTTGGTCATTTCTTACATACAATGGGGAATACTAATTTGTTGAACCTTGAAACAATGCGTTTTAGGTAAGATGTGTTCTTTACTCATTTATATGCAATAAATAATGATCATGCTTTAGTTTATTTAGCATTTTCTGCTTCCGAGTTTTACGATGGCTCTAAATTTTACTGACACTTTAATTTCGATTCTATTTTTTGTTATGCTTTTTAGTTTTTATTTTTTATTTTAGATAAAAATAAATATTATTTGATTGTTAAATTATTCATATTATATAAAATTTAAAGATCAATTATTTTATAAATAAATTTTATTTTAATCCCTTATGCAATATTTTGTTAAAATAAATAATTAAAACAATTAAACTGTACTTATAAGTTAATATCTATTTTAATATATTTTTAATTATTAAATTGAGTTTATTTAAAATTTACATATTTTGAAGATATTTTAAATTTAAATCATATTCAATAATAATAATTATTAAATTTAAATTATTTTATTTTTACATTTAATATTGAAATTAATTATAAAAATTGAATTAAGTTATTAAATTAAATTATTCATAATTAATAATTAATGTTAAATAAATAAATAAATAATATTGAATTAAATTATTTATAATTATTAATAATAATTAATATTAAATAATTAAACAATATATTTAGTTGATAATAAATCATATTATAAAAAACAAAGATCACTTTTTATACTTTTCATAATTATAAAAAATGAAAGAAACTAAAATTAAAAACATAAAATATAATATCAAATAAACAATTTTATTAAATTAAAAAATAAAAATAAAAAACTAATCCTTAATTAGTGATATAATATAAAAACATGCTCAATGTCCAAAGTCTAGGAAAAGGTTCAATAATAGAAGAATCTTTCAATAATCTACAATATAAAATACATATACATGTTATAATTATCATTATTTTTAAGAACGAAATCGCTTTTTACTTATTCCAACCTTTGAAAACACTCTCCACCCGGCTTTACAAGTCTTTCAAATACAAGTTCCTAGACACAAACATATGATTTGATAGCCCTACCCTTAAATCTTTTATATACGAGTCGATATCTGCTTTAAAATTTTCTATGTTGCTTGCCGTACAACAGATGAGATTAGTAAAATATTGGTGTTATATATTTTTAGGATTATTGAACAAAATTATAGGTTACTTTTCTCTATATACATGCTTTATGTTTTGGCATTTGATAAACTTTAAAAAGTATAATCGAGTGTTAACCTTGTTTATGTTTTGTTCCTTGAATCACCGTGTCGTGCTAGTAATCTCTGAAATGTAGATGTCTGCAAAAACTCGGACGTCCTGGCTTTCTTAAAGAGAAATGGAATGATTAAACCTTACACGCAAGTATCTCTGGGATATGGGTGCTATAATAAATGCAGTCGTTTACCACATTCAACAACCAAGATCATATTTTATTTAGAGTATAATAAATTCGATTGTGGTTAGGCATATGGAATTAATATTGTAATTATATTAGTCCACATATAAATATTTCTAACATTCTCCTACTTAGACAATATAATCAAACCACCATACCAATCTCCATCATCCAAAAGGAATCAAATAAATTATATGCAATATCATATCGACAGGATATATATACTATACATGATTTGGCCTTGGAGATCTTCAAGTACCACAATAATCATTAAAACAACATACGTGCAGTATAATATCAATATATATATGTCAACATTAACAAAGATGCAAACATCATTATGCATTTCTCATATACAAAAGTCATAAGCAATTCATACAAAGTGTTAACATGTTCAATACAAAATAGCAAACTCCTACTAATCTTATCCAGTTAGGCTCCTAAAAATTCCATGCGGGAGACGTGTTCTGTAAACACACATATAGGTAAGCCTTTTGTGAGTGGATCTGCTAACATGCTAGCTGTAGACGTATACTCAACAATAATGAGGGATTCAGTGACTTTCTCTTTAACAAAATAGTACTTTATATCAATATGCTTTGAGCGAGAAGTACTCCTAGTGTTCTTAGAGAAAG
>JANKOD010000191.1:20936906-20952477 GCA_026284645.1 Erythroxylum acuminatum
TCGGTTTTTATGAAATGAAATGAGGAAATTTTAGGTTTTAAAATATTGTGACTTTCTTAATGACATTCATAAGAGAATAAAGATATATGCTGCTGTGTTAAGTGAATATAGTGATTGAATGTAGCGCACCATTATCGTAGGATATGTACTGGAATGTCCTACAAGTGTCTCGGTATATACCCTACGGTAAGGGAGCACTATATTTATTCCGGTTGGTAAAGCCTCAACAATCAAAGTTATTGTGTCACTTGCTATTTCCCATCACTAGGATATCCAACAAGTTGATATTAACTATGCATTTTTGAATGGATATCTGTAGGAAACTGTCTACATTAGTCAAACATAAGGTTTTGAAAGCACAACATAGCCACATCATGTTTGTAAGCTAGCTAAGGCTCTCTATGGTTTAAAACAAGCCCCTAGGGCCTGGATCCATAAACTTAAACATACATTGTATCAGTAGGGCTTTCTCAATTCCAAGTTAGACATATCTTTGTTCTATTCACACAATCAAGGTGTCATTACAATATTATTGGTCTACGTGGATGACATATTCATCATATGAAACTCATCTCATGCAATCCACACAGTCATCAATCAATTACAGACTCAGTTTGCATTAAAAACACTTGAAAGTATAAATCATTTTCTCAACTTTGAGGCTTACCAAAATAGTAATGGCTTATATCTTTCACAAAGCCACTATATCCAAGATCTGCTTCGTAGAGCCAACATGACATCTTGTAAACCTTGCTCCACTCCAATCACCACAACAGCCAAGCTATCACTTCATGATGGCACACCTTTTGAGCAGCCAAATCTCTATCGAAGCATTGTAGGAGCACTTCAGTATCTGTGTAACACCAGACAAGACATATGCTTTGTTGTAAATAAATTAACCCAGTTCTTAGCAAATCCACTAAATACTCATTGGGTTGCTTGTAAACGTGTACTATGTTACCTAAAAGGTACTTCCATTCTAGGATTGGTTTTTCGTCCTTCGTCTACACCTTTGGCCCTTCAAGCCTACAGTGATTCCGATTGGGCCAGCTCATCAGATGACCGAAAGTCTACCACCAACGGTTGTGTCTTCCTAGGGGCAACTTTGTCTTCTATACCTCCAAAAAGCAATCTATAGTCACTTGATCAAGTATCAAAGCTGAATACCAGCTCTCTCATAAGTATTTACTGAACTTCTATGGCTCACATTATTACTCTCTAAGCTAGGGTTTTCTTTTCCTTACAAACCAACTTTATGGTGCGACTATAACGAAGCTTGATTGCTATCTCAAAATCCCATTTGTCACTTATAAACAAAACACATAAAAGTAGATGCACATTTAATCAGGGATAAGGTCGAAAATGGGACTTTGGAAATCAAATATGTGAGTACTATAGAGCAGCTTGCCAACCTCCTCATGAAGCCTCCCACTTTAACAAGATTTAATATTTTAGTCTCCAAACTAAACCTAGTTATAAGCCTTCGGTTTTGTTTGAGTGCGGCTATAAGAAGAGAAAACACAAAGGGTATAAAGGAAAATTCCTCAACCAGCTAATATAAGATGTGTTACACTTTCTGTTTCAACATAATACCCAACAATCGTTTGATTTATTTCTGTTATGATTGAATGATTCACATTCATTCACAAAGTGTATATATAAACATTTACATAGATGAAATAAGACAACTATTCCTTTCATAAATCTTTACAATCTTTAAGAAATTTCAAACTGAATTGGACCAATCTTAAACCCAACAAAATTTAACACATTGTCAAGCTTAGTCATATTGACTATGTTTGCTCAAGTTATAGATTAGTTATTTGGGCATAATAAATTAGGGGAAGCCTAGTTGTGAAGTGCATATGAGAGGTTGAATGATATTTTTGGAAGTGCATGTTATGTAGCACCTGAATTTCACATAGATCATATGGTATAGAAGTTGATATCTGGAGTAATGGTGTGATTGCATATATTTTGTTATGTGGCAGTGACAGTCGTCCATTTTAGGCACAAATAGAATTTGGACTCCTTAGGACAGTTCTGAAAGTTGATCCAAGGTTTGATGAGACATCGTGGTCATCTCTTTCCCTTGAGGCAAAGGACTTTGCAAAGTGATTATTGAATAAAGACATAAGAAAGAGACTGACTGCTTCTTAAGCATTAAGTGAGTTAAACTGCAACTATGTTTTTTTTCTTTTCTTTTTCCCTTTCATGTTAGTTTCTGAAATTGTTAATGAATATCTTTGGTTATAGTTCCTCCATGATTGAAAATTCTAATAATGTTAAAGGTCTTCCTGATATACTACTATTCAAGTTCATAAAGGCTTATATGCGTTCATCATATCCTCATAAAACTGCCTTAAGGGTGAGTTCTTATTTGAAAATCCCTAAGGATAGAGTTTCGCAAAATTTTGGTTCTGCTGCAGTTGCTTTGAACTGTATACTGTCAATTTTTTAGCACAAACAAAAATAGAAAAATTAAACGTGAAATAAAAAATCAACACTTGAAATTTGTTAACACAGTTTGACACACCTTGTCTACATCTACGGGGCCCTCACCCAGCTTAATACTTTTACTGACGTCAATAGTTTTATAAAAAAACTTTACTAAGCCAACTCACTCAACCCTCGCCACTATCCCTTGTCCTCACAACCCGTGAAAGTATTTCATACCCAATAATAAGATTTACTCTAGCTAACCTTAATAGAGAATTTTCTCAATAATGTTTAATGATAATGATACGAAATAAACAACTCAAGTGATTAAACAAAATTCAGTATAAACGAAAACACTTAAGATACGAAAAACAACTTCCTTAGTAATTCCAGCTTCTTCAACGAAAGACTAGAAAGATGTTCATCAAGAATGTTGCTTTTATCTTCCAATATTAACACCGAAACACCACACACATAGTAGCAGAAAAATCTCCAACAAAAATAAATGCTTCTTCAACGAAACATTGCAAAAATCTGAACTGCAAAATCCACACCTGCTGCTGGAATTTTACTCACACCACCTCTACTATTGACAACCACCAAAACAAACACAATCAACACCCAATCAACCTAACAAGACCTATACCATCGACTATACGTAATAGCTGCAAAAATCACAAAGACTTGTGAAGTTTTCACACCCCATAAATCACAATTCCCAGCCACACAGTCAAAGCTCCATCGATGATGAACATCATCACAAGAATCACGTAAACCCAAAATAAAATCACAACAGCCAAGACTCACGCAACCAACAATCAAGAAAACCATATTTTTGTTCAAAAACTGGAGAAACGTGCTGCTACAAAGTCCATACAATTACAGATTGCATAGTCCACCAAAAATCACGTGATCCTCCACATAAAATTTAGCAACACATAGAATAATGTCTTCTCCCAATTAGCTGTCGAAAATCATAAAAAATAACCCTAAAATCCCAAATGCAAAAAGTCACACGAAACCTGTATTTTTCATGCTAAAAAACAACAACGCTTCAGCCTATGTCTCACCCAAATCACAACCTCAATCCAATTGCCATAATCAAATCAAATTTCTATAAAGTTTCTTCCTTAGATAACCTTTATCCTAAAATAGGATATACATTAAATCTCATCTTGATTAGGATTTTAAATCAAATCAACCTTAGCTTGAAAGAGTCTCACATAAGTCCAATTTAGTCCAATTATCAAATAATGCCCAAAATTAAATAATAAGATATTATAAGCTATTTCTTAACAGTATTCATTTGCACCATTGATTTGCACGACATGTTGTGACAATATCTACTTAGTTGTGGAGTAAACTAGTGTCTCATGTTAAATGTGATTATTCCAACGATGTTTCTTGAATATTCTTTAGACTAGGTTTTGAAAATAATTATGTGGGAATATCATCCTTACTGTACTACATATAGCAAATAGACGCATGTCTATATGGGAAACTCTATTCTGTTTACTACATGTCAGATTTTGTTATAATATGGGATTTTTTAAAACGTTTGTTTAATCTAGATTCAAAGATATCTTAGCTTGGTGTTAAAACTTTTAGGGGAATTAAGAACCATATCTTGAATTTTCATTAGAAAGTTGCATTATGTGATCATATCGAGAATCTAATGGAGGTTTTTGATTTATATGTTTGCTCTTTTATACCCTTTTGACCTGCGGGCATTATTTTGCTACTTCTTATTTCCATTTCTTTTTTGCCCCCTTGCCTCCATTCTTTTGGGAATTAAAGAGAGGGTGGTTGGTTTTCCTTTTAGGGGTAGTAAGTGAACCAGTTTTCAGTTTCTTCTACATCAATGATTACACTTTTCTAAGCTTAGTTTGATACTTCTTTGTTGGCAATGTGGCAGGCCCTCTCAAAAGCGTTGACTGTGGATGAACTCTTTTATCTGGAGGAACAATTTGTGCTGTTTGAACCAAATAAAAATGGCATAATAAGCTTAGACAATCTAAAAGCAGTTAGTAATACTTGAACGTTGATTTTTCTTTTGCTGATTTTGAATTGATTTTTGCTCAGTCGCTGACATTTATGGTATGTTCAGGCCTTGATGAAACATGCAACAAATGCTATGAAGGAGTCACGTATCCCGGATGTTCTTGCTTCTGTAAGTGTTCAATATGGTGCTTTCTTTAAATTTTTGTTGGCTTTCAGGTCTAATTAGTACTTCTTTCTGTCTATGGAAGCTTAATGCACTTCAATATAGAAGGATGGATTTAGGAAAATTTTGTGCAGCTGCATTAAGTGCCTATCAGCTGGAGGCGAGCAACATGCTTGTTGTGCGTACGAACTTTTTTAGAAAGAAGGAAACAGGGCCATTGTCATTGAAGAACTGGCTTCGGTATGGTGATCATTTTTTTTGGAAATTAAAAGAAATTATATTAACAAGGCAGAAACTTGTACACGATCCTCACCAAGGATCCTACAGTCAAAAATTACTCTACACTACATAAAAATACAGCAATTACAACAAAAGTTTTAAATTAACCATAGCAATCTGAGTTCATGGTTGATGAAGTCCTGTTTCCTGTTGAGGTAGCTACTTTTGCATGCTATCTTATCAATCGTTCTCCACATTGTTCTCTCGATGACAAAATCCGAAAAGAAGTTTGATCAGGTAACTCTATTGATTATTCTAATCTTTGTGTTTTTTGGTGTCCTATTTATGTTCATGTTAATGAGGGAAAGTTAGCGTCCCGTGTCGTAAAATATGTCTTCTTAGGTTATAGGGAAGCAGATAAATGTTATCATGTTTACTGTCCTAACCTTAAAGATCATAAGATTTATCATAGTCATGACGTAATACTATATTTTCTTATAGGCAAGATCTTGTATTGTCTTCTCCTTGTGCAGATGATCAGGCTAGTATAAGGGAGAAGGTGGAGTTCATCGTCCCTGTTCCTACCACTAAGGAGACAGTCCCACTTACTTCTGAGTCTCAGGAAACTCAAACTGATGCCATTGTATAACTTGATCCACTGCTAGTGCAACCTAATTATGTATTGGTCTGAGATCGTCCTATGAGATAGAACCAATTGCCAACGAGATTGCAGGATTATGATTGTGATCTCTTTGCTTATATTTTAGTTGCTGGATAGGAAGTTGACACTTATTGTGAGGTTATTGCTAGTGCAGACACTGGGAATTGGATAGGTGTTATGCAGGAATAAATTGAAAGTCTTCATAAGAATGAGACTTGGGATTTAGTGAAGTTTCCTACGGGTAAGTGTGTTATTAGTTGCAAGTGGATCTACAAGCTCAAAGGAGGACATGTTTGCCGTTTGAAGAGATCTTTGTATGGTCTCAAACAATCTACGAGATAGTGGTATAAGAGGTTTGACTCTTTTATAATTGGGCAAGGCTACTCCAGAAGTAGTTATGATAATTGTGTGTATTTTCAAAAATTTCCTGACGGTTCCTTTATCTATCTTTTGCTTTATGTTGATTGCAGTGCCTAGTAAGACTCTTGTTGATAGGTTAAGGCCCAACTTAACAGTGAATTTGATATGAAAGACTTAGGTGTTGCTAAGAAGATTCTTTGGATGGAGATTATTCGGGATCGTCAAGTAGGTAAACTTATGCTCTCTCAAAAGAAATGTATTCAGAAGATGCTTGATAAGTTCAATTTTTAGCTCACTGTAAGCCCGCTATTATTCCATTAGCTGCACACTTTAAATTATCTACTAAAAAAATGCCCATCTACTGGTGAAGCTAAAGAGTGTATGTTTCACTTCCCATACTCTAGTGTCGTTAGTAACTTGATGTATGCTATCGTATGTACCCAGCCGGATTTGGCCTATGCTGTTAGTGTTGTATCTAGGGACATGCATAATCCTGGTAAGGAGCACTGGGAAGGTGTGAAGTGGATTCTTTGCTACTTGAAGGTTTCTAGTGAACTTTGATTGGTCTTCGACAAAAGTCGTTCTAATCCCGGTGGTGTAGTTGGCTATGTTGATGCCGTCTATAATGGTGACTATAATGGGGGAAGGTCACTTTCATCCTATATTTTTACTCTTTGTGGTTCCACTATCAATTGGTATTCTTCTCTACAGTCCATTGCGACATTTTCGACCACTGAAGCGGAGTATATTGCTACTACCGAAGGAGTGAAAGAAGCTATTTGGCTCCGAGGTTTGGTGAAAGAGGTTGGTCTACAACAAGATGTCCCTATTGTCTTCTGTGATAGTTAAAGTGTCGTGCACCTCACAAGAAATAGTAAGTATCACTTTAAGACTAAGCATATTGATGTTCGATGCCTCTTCATTTGGGATACTATTGAAGCAGATGAAGTTATTGCTGACAAGGTTCACACCGCTGAGAACCCTGCCGACATGTTGACTAAGCCACTACTTATTGGTAAGTTTAAGTATTGCCTAGACTTAGCTAGTATTCTTGATGCTTGAGTGCCTTTCAGGGTTTCAGCGAAGAGAGTTCTTACTTTTGATATTCTGTCAAGGTGGAGATTTATTGGGATAATGACCCAAAACTTCAAGATTATTTCTCTCACACACATGTGGCAATGGATTTACGTAACTGATGCTTCGCATAAATAGGTCACTCGTTTTATTTTCTTTTTTTTAACAGCTATGTATCTAAACTATTTCCAAATTCCTACTCTGTGTAGGTTTTTTATCCTAGGATTATACTACTATATAAACACCCCCTGGGGGTCCTTTGTAACATATATTGGTGTACTCTTCATTAGTCCTCGGGTTTATGTGAGGGAGAGAGAAAACACTTGTAATTTTTTCCTCCTTGATGTAGTGCATATTTTGGGACTCTCTTTATCTCGTGGGTTTTTCTTTGAACTCTCAGGTTTTCCACGTAAAAAATTCTTAGTGTCCTTCTACTGTTTTTCTTTATTTACTTCATTGATTCTATCGCTTCCGTAATTACTAGCAAAACACCATCACAATTTCAACCAATCTTCGCTGCATTAATTAATCCTCCACCAAATTCATTCACTTATTCCCCCAGCAAAATTATTGAATGGCTTCCAGATACTGGTGCTTCTTCCCACTTGACACCCAATAACACTATTGTCAACTCCATTCAACCATATCACGGTACTGATCAAGTAGTTGTCGATAATGGTACTACTCTCCCCATATCCTCCAAAGGTTCCTTATCTTTCCATACAAATCTTTGACCATTACATTTAAATAATATTCTTATTATGCGTAACCTTACGGCCAATTTACTTTATGTTGCTCAATATGTTAAAGACAATTTATGTTTAATTGAATTTAATCCCTTTGGTTATACTGTCAAGGGCCTTTCCACCAAGATTCCACTTTACGCAAGAAACATCCACAATAATCTCTACCCTCTTAAGATTCTTGTCAATTTCACAAATCTCATGGCTTTTGCTGCTCAATGTGCTTCTTCACACCTCTGGCATCAATGTCTTGGTCATCTATATACTCAAATTTTTTCAAGATTATTTACGTCTGATTAAGTGTCTCATACCCATCTTTATTGTAATTTATGTCTTTAAAGAAAAAGTTATCGTCTTTCTTTTCCTACATCTACTAGAGTACGCACTGCACATCTTCAGCTTATTCGTTATGACATTTAGGGACCATCATCTTTTTTATCACTTTTTGGTTCAATATACTTTACAATTTTATTGCTAATTTTAGTCGTTACACCTGGATTTTTCCTCTAGATCATAAGTCTCAAGCATTATCATTTTTTTGAAACCACTGCTAGGAACTTATTCTTTAGAAAAAACAAAATGTTTAAATATGACGGAGCCTTTGAACTCTCCAAAGGATCATTTGCTACTTTTTTTCACCACTCATGGCATTTCTTTTCATATTTCTTGTCTTCATACCCTACAACTAAATTTGTCACTGAATGTAAATTTTGTCACATGATTGAAATATGAATGACTCTTTTTGTTCACAGCTCTCTTCTGAAGCCTTTTCAACTATTGTTTACCTTATAAATTTTTACTGTCATCTACCTTACATTTCAAATCCCTTACATTTCAAATCTCCTCATGAACTATTGTTCAATTCTTCTCCCAATCTTAATCATCCTCATGTTTTTAGTTGCGCATGCTATCCTTTTCTTGCTTACACTAAAGGTGATAAACTCACACCTAAATCCATTCCACGTGCATTGATCCCTCCATAAATAAAATTTATTTTTCCCTACATGTTAGATTTCTTGAAACTCAATTTCTTAATCCCTAACCCAACATCTCTTCCTCTTCTACCACTTCTCTATCTTTATCATTACAAATTCAATTATCTTCTGCTCCCCTACCACTTTCTAGTTTTCTCTTCTTACCAGTCTTGACTATTTGTACCTCACTCATGCCTCCTATACCTTCTTCCCTGCCTATTCCACTTGTTCCTCAACTATCATCCTCCTCTTCTCATCCAATGGTCACTCACACTCGGGACCATACTCGACCTTTAAAATCTTTTCTTGACCATAATACTTACAACACTACTATTCCTACATCTCTTGATCCAGACTGTACTTCTTTCACTCAAGTAAACAAATTTTCCTAATCGGCGACAAGCTATGCTTGATGCATTCGAAGCTCTCTGTCATAGCAATACTTGGTCCCTTATTTCCCCTCCTCTAGGTGCAAATATTTTCAGTTATAAGTGGGTATTTCGTACAAAGCTTAATGTTGATGGTTCCTTCAGTCGCTATAAAGCCTGCCTGGTAGCTAAAGGCTATCATCAATCACCCAGTCTTGATTATACTAACACATTTAGTCTGGCTGTCAAAGCAACTACCATTCGCCTCATTCTTATACTTGCCTAAGCTAAAAACTGGTCCACTTGTCAGCTTGATGTTATCAAAGCTTTTCTCCATGGCAACTTACAAGAACCTATTTTTAAGTAATAACTACCTGGTTTTACTGATCCTCATCATCCTTATTATGCATGTCATCTACACAAAGCTTTATGGTCTTAAGAAAGCCCCTGGAGCTTGGTTTTACCATTTAAGTTATTAACTTACACCTTCGGTTCACTTCATGCAAAGTTGATACATCTCTTTTTATTCACTCCACATCAACTCACACCATCTTTTTGATATCTTAGTAACTGGTTCTCCATAACAATTTTCTCAAACCATCATTAATTCTCTTCACTCTACTTTCACCATAAAAGATCAAGGTCCTCAAATTACTACTTTCTTGGCATCAAAGTCACATTTACACCCCAAACATATTTAAATTGATATGCATTTTGTTCATGATTTGGTTGCAAAGAAATTTTTGTTCATACGTCATATATCGGCTTCTCACCAACTTGCTGATATTCTCACCAAACCATTGGGTTCTACTCTCTTTTTACTGGTACGTCACAAGCTCAATGTTCTTTTAAGCATTAGCTTGTAGGGGCTGATGATAGAACATTTTCTAAATCTTTTCTTTTATAATTACATTAGATAAACTCCTCCTTGCACCAAGGCATCTTAGTTTAGATAACATCACATATAATCTGATCATTTAGTTTAGATTGAATCAATTACAAATTAATTCACCTTATCTCAAATTGTGTATAAGTATAGTATATGTTGACAGCAAAACATATCAGAAATTAATACATTGCATCTCACTTTCAATTTCTTAGATTTATTCTTCCTTTCAAAAAGAAGCATTAACTTTGATAATACAAAAGCCTGTTTGAGAAAGTGTAGATTGAGGCTTGTTGCGTACATTGACTTTGTGAGCATTTCCTTTTATTTTTCAATTTGAAAGAAGCATGAAATCTGAGTGTACGAAAGCGTAAACAGAGGTTGTTGGTTACCTACAAATTTTGTGAGCATTTTGTTTTATTTTTCAATTTGAAAGAAGCACTAAATCTGATATTATAAAAGCCTATTTGAAGAATGCTTGTCGAGACCTGAGAGTAAATACAGAGAATCAAGCAGCATTGGAGTTACAGGGTATAGTCGACAATCTGCATTGGAATAACAAATGGGTTCTGTTATGATACGAAACACTGTTTACAAGAATGGGGTCTGGCTTCTGGTTACAAGATGTCTTCGTCAAGATTTAGTAGTGTTAGGAGTACTAGTAGTGTTCACAGTGAGCCTAAGAATTTGCTCAACTCTTTAACTTCTCAGACTACAAAACAGGTGTATCTCCACGATATAACGTCCATATTCTTAATGTCTTGCCACCTCATAGCTGTCCAACAATGAGCGGAGAAAGTATAACAATTTCTTGTTCCATCTTGTTCTCATAAAGGATTGGTGACCTGTCAATCTGCTCCCCCAAATAGAAATAGTTACAAAAGGTTATAAAATCTCTTACCAGACAAAATTCTATCCAAAATTTATTAGTTGGAGTTATATATAAAAATATGACCCATAACTTATATATATACACACACAATTTGACTTAAATGTAATATATTTTTGTTTAAATTTCTCAGATTCAGCGTTAATATTAGAGATGAATAATTTTGGAATTTAACAAATGTACAATAATTTGCACTAATTATGAATCAAAAGAAGTTAATTTGATGTAAATAAATTTAATTATAGAAAAAGATGTTGACAAGTTAATAAATAAAATTGTCTCACGTAAAAAAGGGGAAATATAAGTATGATGTGAAAGCCAACAACGCATTGCCTCCTGGTGAAGCGAATATCACGAGGTAAATTATAGCAATCACACGAATCTACAATACACATAATATACTTTTGGTATTATTTGTTGAACCCAAATTTTCTAAAAATTAGTCTGAAGCTCGGACAAAGTCCCCAGAGCCCGGCCCGGCCCTATTGTATCTCCGAGACACAATTATTCAAAAACCTGTTATTAAGATAGACTAGAGCAGCTAGTGAAAGAGATGCTAATGATTAGAAAGTGGGAGTCCAGTTCTGCGTCATCACTGTAACGTATGTGAGGTGCGTAGATTTGCGGGCCCCATTGCCGGGCCTCCGTCACCGTAGAAAAACAAGAGCTGAGCTGGCACCTCATGACTTTTGAGATGGTCCATACTTCACCTTCTTACGATATACCTTTTTTTTTCCTTTTTGGAAACGAAAAATTCGTAGCACCTATGTTTTAATGCATGCATTAAATAAATTGCATATAATTTTTAAAATATATATGCAAAATAAATTATATAATAATTTAAAATTAAATAATAAATTTAAAGATAAATTTTTTTAAAATATATATATTTGAAATTAAATTGAGCAAAGCAAAATTTGCAACGAGGCCAGCTACTACATCAACCTGGATAATTCGCGAATTGGTTTTCCTGCTCTGTTTTCTGCCTAGAAAAGTAAATGAATCTTTCGATTTTTTAAAGTAGCCGAACCGAAAGCCAAGACAAGTACAGGTTCACAAAGCTTGTGTCCTTAATCAGGACACGAAGACATTATATAAACCATGCAGCTTGTGTCCTTAATCAGGACACGAAGGCATTATATAAACCATGCAACCCCTGTCCACTTGCAGAACTTTTATTATCACAAAATGCCGACAGATTACTTTAATCATTTCATGCATTTATTTTATCACAAAGACCGTATCTTTCTAGTCTACCATCCAACGAAATCATCCCTCTAAGCAGATTGCATACTTGATTACTCAAGTACAAACAAATCCCAATACGAAACCCCCACACCCCATTTATAAGTATGTGGCTGGGGTGGCTGATTCCACCTTTAGGACAAAGTATGTGGAAGCTTTTTTTTTCTATCGGTGACAAAAGGATGGTGAAAAGGAATAAAGAGAAAGATTATGAAACCAATCCTGTTCCTAACATCTCCCAAGTGCGTTGGGAAAGCCAATGAACCGTGCGCTGCAACGAGGAATGAAACATTGTTGTAGGACAGTAAGAGACAAAAGAAGGACCAAAATGGCAACTTCTTCTTGTAAGGATAAAGTGTATGGAGAGCAGAGGGTAGGGACTAATTACATAATCTGGGAGTGGGAATTTGGTTGAAGTTGGAGGGACGAATGTCGAGTTCTTGGGTCCACGCCGTCCGGTCCTGAACATGCAAATGCCAGTAGGTCTGAGCCAGCGAGTCTGGGTCCATTATATCACCTCCTCCACTTATTTGTTGTTGTTGGTTCCCAGTTGCAGTCCTCTGCAAGGTCGATGGCCCCCTACAATGTCCGTCCGTTTCTCATTAATTGCTCATCAATCATCATTTATCACTCCTTTTCCCCTTCACAACTATGCAAAAATGAGCTCTTCACCAATGCTTCCAATTAGGTTAATGTCCATTGTTCCAATCTTACATTGTTGGCCGTGTATTATATATGCTATTAAAGTTAGGGCCTTAGGGGACTATAAGCAGAAAAATTTATAGAATCTATTGCTGTTTTCTTCTGTAATGGGAGGCAGAGGCAGATATGAGATAGATTATTTGGGGAAAAAAAATAAAAGAGCATCAGAAACCGATACAGATATAAAGATGAGAATGAACTAACCTTGGTGGTCCAATTACACCATCGATGATTACGTGTGCTACGTGCACACCAAGAGGTTGGAACTCCCTGGCCAGGCATTGAGATAGAGCTCTCAAAGCAAACTTTCCACAACCTGTTTTGATGACATACGTGTACAGATGTTGAGATTCAGATCTATAAACGCCAGAAAAATAAAACACTTTAAATAAAAAGAAATAACATGGGTGGTCTCCAAAGATAAATTTTTTCAAGATTCATGTTTGCGGAGTAAGTGATTACATAGTTCAGATAAGCCAGCAAACCCACTCAAAGAAGCTGCACACCCAGTGAACAAGATTGTTCCTTTCCCTCTCTCCACCATCGCTGGAATAACCTGGTAACATAAAATACGACGCTTAACATACAGGAACTCTACTTGATAGGGTAATGGTCTAATTAAGTCATTAACTAAGTTGGGACAACCGAAATGGAGGGTCGAGATATGGTATACTTGTTGGGCACAAAGGAAGGCACCAGTCGACGAGACTGCGAGTGATTTTTCGAAGGAATCGATGCGAATATCAGTGAAGCTGGTGGGTTGCCAGTCAGAGACCGGCTGGTATGCATTGTAGACAAGAACTTCCACAAAGCCAAGTGAGAGAACCCCTTCAAATGCTTCTCTCACACTTCTTGAAGCCGAGCAATCTATTCTAATGGCATACACCTGAGCCTTCTCTTCTCTAGCTATCTCGTCTGCAAATCTCGACAACCTCCCTGCAAATCATGTATATATCTCGCCATGAGCTTCATCGTTTTTCTCCTTCAAGAACTGAATTTCTTTTCACTAATTATCTTCAAAAACTATTTGTGTTTCTAACCAACTTGTAATGTAAATCATTTTCAAGAGAAACAAAATGTTAAAACTGTGTCAAAGTCATCACAAATCACTAGCGGTTAAAGCGGTAAAAGGACAAGTCTGTCTCCAAGATTAGCAGACAAAGGGAATACTGGTTGTGTAACAATATTGAATTATCCTCGTTATCTTTTCTTTTTCTGGCAAAGCAAACAGGTGGAGAAGGAGAAGAGAGATATATGTCATTAAGAGAGGTACCTAAGTCACGGGCGAGGATGGCAACAGTGTAACCTTCATGGGCAAACTTGCGTGCGATGGATCGGCCCAGCTTTGGTCCGACGCCGACAATGGCTGCGATGCCTTTGGTGGGGACGGAGCTCCCCATGTTTCGCATCTTGAAAGAAGCCTATTCGGGTTTTTTTTTTCCCCTGATGTTGGAATTCAGTTGATAATAACTAGCTAGTAGCAGCAAGAGCAAGCAAATTCTGACCAGTAGTTGTTGGTGTTACTTAAGAGCTGACCCTAGTTGACAGGGAAGTTACTACTACGATGGGGATAGAAGATAGGGGTGGATGGTACTGCGCCTACAATATTCTTCATCGTTCATACCTTTCTTCCGAAGTCTTTGCGTCTTTGCCTCCTCCTGGCATTGTCCTAAGTCCTAACTATAATCCATAACTCTTTTTTATCGAAGGATTGGCTTTAGTGGTAAAAGAGGTAGAAATAGTTTATGTTCACATCACTTTTAATGAAAAACAGAGTATATTTGATTTAAAGTATTTATGTTAAATTAGATTGAGTAATGTGATTAAGTGGTTCAAGTAGAGATTCTTAGATACATAGTTTATAATGTGATCAAAATATCAAGATGTAATTTATAAGTTGTAAAAAAATAAAAATAAGAACAAAAATTCTCCTAATTGGTTCCTTAAAATTTAACAAATTATTTAAAAATTTTAATATGTCAATAAATTATTTATTTAAATGCATATTAAAATTTATGTTTAAGAAATGGGGAAGTAAATTTATTCCTCTTTCCTTCAATGCTTCAAACCTAAGAGCCCTTTCGCCCCAAGTGGATCAACCTTTAGTTGTATCATTCGTCACGACGACGACAAAGAAGAAAAAAAATCTTTGGAATTGAAAGTGACCATTTGCTTTGGAAATGAAAGCGAAGTTCTCTATTGATACAAACATGGCCAATTTATCATCATATGATCATATGCTCTAGTGGATCTGAATTCTGATAGAAATTTACAGAGAAAGGTGTACCAATCTCTTTTTTTCTTTTCAAAATTTCTAAGGAATTCATCTCAGAATCATTTCCTAGAACCAAAAAATTAAAAATGAAACTATAATTATTCAATGAACCTGCCCTACTGTTCCTTCTGTATCAGACAACTCATGTACATGGGGTTCTTAATCAATTGAAAGCTGAAACAAGTCAAACAACTGTTGGCGTAAAGTTTTCTGCCAGAGATATGAAATATCAATCGTCAAAGCCGTGATCGCCGGATATTTAATACTTCTACTTTTACAATCTCTAATTGCCTGTTACGTGTAGTGTAATATAATGAAATAGAATAGAACGGAAGGAACGGTAAAATATAATATAGTTAAAAGTTGTCTGAAAAAAATAGAAAGATTTATAATGAATATAGTAAAATGTTGTTTCAAATGTGAATAGAATCAAATGTAATATATAATAAATGACTATTACATTTCTAATATTAAAATGGTTGTTACAGAAAGTTTAACGTTATGATTTCAAAAAGAAATCATGTTCAATTAAAAAGTCACGGTTCAAATTACAACAGTAACAAATGATTTTT
>JANKOD010000191.1:20965991-20993268 GCA_026284645.1 Erythroxylum acuminatum
AGAGTGATGTGATCTGGGCTTATTCTCTTGGGCCTAATTTATTAGGCATTGAATAAATATATGTGGATATATTTATTGAGCTAGGTTGAATTAAGTTGTCGGGCTTTTATTATATGAGATATAATATGGGTCAAAACTTATTGGGCTTCAATGGGATTAGATTTTCTCTATAAATAGAGAAACTTAGGTCTCATTAGTGTAGGAGAAAAAAAGGTGAGACGAAAACCCTAGCCACCTTCTGAGAGAAAATTGTGTAGCGTTCGAACAGGTTTCAGAACGTGCTAACACACACTAGCCGCTGCCCGGATTGTTTGTCCTCATGTGGATACCGGTAGAGGACATTCATGCATTGCAGTGTCTACAAATCTGAGAAAGAAACTCCGCGTCAAAGGTAATTTCATACATCCTATAGTTTTCGGTTATACTTCTTGTTATTTTATGGTCCTTTTCGCTACATATTGTGAATACTCGGACCATAGGCGATCCAACAGATGTGTGGGCTTGGTTGATAATGTCCATCATGGAATTTTATACCCAGGAAGTCTATTTGGGTAGTGTTAATCTAACATTTTTGGGTTGAGAATATTATACCATATTTTTGTTATCTTTGTAAATTTTTCTAGTAAGGCCTTATGTTCACCCATATTATTTTAGAATATTAAGATATCATTAATATGGATCAATGTATTGTCTAGTATGGCTTCATATATCTTTTTCATTACGTTTTGTAATAATGAAGGGGCCACCTTAAGTCCGAAAGGCATAACCATCCATTGATATTAGGCATTTGGGATGCAAAATGTCATCTTATATCAATTTGCTGGCCCTATCCCTATTTGCCAAAACCTAGCTTTGAGAACACCTTTGCCTGTTTAAAGAATATTATTTATGTATTAATCCTGGTGGAGGGAACATCTTGAAAGAAAATATTCAATGATTTATAATCAATCACTAATCTTTTCTTTTCCAGAGTACATTTTGTTACATAAAATGTTTTATAAGCCTAATCAAACTTAGTATGTTCAATCGACCATTGACTTAAAAAGATGGCATATTCTTCTCCTGTAAGAGTTAAATCTTTTAGATTTATACCTAGATGGTTAGCTTTGATGGGATTGATATCTTTATTACTTTGAAGGACAATTGGACGAAGAATTTTAGGTTTTGCCATAAGATTTGGTTGATCGAATTGATCATGGCTCTGAGGAAAATGTTGCATTAATTGATCTCTTATGTCTCTATATTCATGGGGGACTTCTTGGAGGCCTAACATATTAGATACATTAGTGTAGGAACGAAAAGACTACTTAATCTTAATGCCATGAGGTAGGATTTGTAATTTCCTTACTTACTAATAGATGCCCATTCCAATTAATACATCTAACCCTAGGAGGTTGTTACCAAGAATTTTTGTTCATATGATACAGTCTGGGAAGAATTTTATTCCAATTTTTCCTTTGGTTATGAGGTCAACTTAAAAAAATTTACCATCTTCAACAATGAAATATTCTTCATGGGATTGCTATGCTTTAAGGGGTTATTTAAGGTTTAATTATACTTATGCAAGAGCCTATGTTCATGTATCTTATAGCCTTAATAGGCTAATGATATTTGCTTATTAAAACTTGTATTTCCATTGAGGCCTTAGTGTATGATATAATTTTGGAGTTTACTTTTAGACATGACTCTTTTATCATATAGCTTGTGTCTATGTATCTTATAACCTTGATAGGTCGATGGTACTTGCTCACGAGAAGTTATATTTCCATAGTAAGGATGGTAATGGGTTAAGCTAGGTCCAGACCTAACCTTTGCTATTAGGGCCCAGGCCCAGGTCCGAACCCGAGCCTGAGCCCAGGCCCAGGTCTGAACCCGAGCCTGAGCCCAAGCCCTAAATCTTTTTAAATTAAAATGAGAAAACGGTGTCATTTTGCTTTTGGTGTAACTAATGAATCTGGGATGGCACCTCATATGCAAATCTTGTGTTTGTGCATTTAAGCCTTCTAGTTTCGAATAAAATTGGTGAAGCACTTGATTTTTGGCAACTGTATTTTTAGTTTGCTAATTTAAAACTTCTTTAGTAGGAGACATAAGTAAGTAAGTGTCTTACTGGGATACTTATGTAGGTATCAAAAATAAGGAGCTATCCTAGTCATCACATTCATCTTTCTTTTTAAAGCAGAGAAATCTTTACCATACTGCTTTGATGGTTGCATTATTAAACTAGGAATTGGTTCCATAATTTTTCTAGACTAGTTGGGATGACTAGATCAGGTCAAGATGAAGTTAAAAGATTTCAATAAAATTAGTATTTTTCTTATTACTTTATCTTTCTACTATGACACACTTTAGACATTTGTTATTATAGTTACATGTTATTATCTTGTTATAACAAGCCTCAAGCCTTCTGAGGATAATGGTTTATCTGCCATTCCCAAACTTGATTGTCATTATGACAATTGGAGTTTACCATGTATAACCTTCCATGATTTAAAGAGTACCTTGTTGAGTATGCAATTGCACTACCTGCAAAAGGTTTCAGTCTCACAAAAACTTAAGCCAAAAGTTTTGAAGATCGCAAATGGAAGGATATGAAAGCCAAAAATATTCTAATTCATTGTTCATACTATTCTTGAGACTACTCTTAAGAAAGACATAATAAGGGATATTTAGGGCTCTTTGAAGAAGAAATATAAAGGTTCAACTTGAATAAAGTGTTAACAACTCTAAGGTCTTCACAAAGACTTTGAGATTCTGCATATGATTGTGGGAGAATTAGTCAATGATTATTTTTCTTGAACCCTAACCATTGCTAATAAGATGTGCCTATAGGGAGACGAATTGATAGATATTACAATTATTAAGAAGATTCTGTACTCAGTGGACCTCAAGTTTAACTATATTGGATACCTTATAAAGGAATCCAATAACATTGATGAGCTCTTTATTGATGTACTTCAGAGTGCCCTACTCTTGTACAAATAACATATGTTTACTAATGTTAATGAACAAGCTTTATAAGTTACCACTGCTGATAGTTCATCTGTTTGGAAGGGATGTAAATGTAATGTTTTTTAAGGTGGATTTCATAATAGGGGATGTGGTAGGGATGATAATAAAGGATGATTTGACAAATCACAAATTGAATGCTGCAATTGTTACCAACAAAGCCATAACTAATATGAATGTTTGATCAAAGAAAGGGATACCAAGATGAATTTTGCTAGTACTGAAGAGGAGGATGCTTTGTTGTTAATGGATATTATCAATTGGCATGAGACAGGGACAAAAATAGTAGCAAAAGCTTAGTATCTGGATTCAGGTTACAGTAATCATATGAGTGGTAACGAGTTCTTTTTTAAATTGGATAATAATTTTCTTAAATATTTTAATCTTGGAGACAACATTAGTTTATATGTTATAGGTAAAGGAACTATCAAGTTATAAGTGAATGGTGCTACGTGCTAAATTTAAAAAATAATCTCATCAATCTTGGATAGTTACAAGTTGTAGGGTTTGAAGTTTATATACAAAATGGACTTTATCAAGTTAAACATCTAGAAAAGGGATTAATGGCTCACGTGTCAGTGACATCTAAACATATGTTTCTACCACATACAGCTACACAGCGTGAAATTGGTCAAATTTTATACACCATGACCAACTTCATGTCTAATATGTCTTAGTTATGGCATTATCGTTATAGGCATCTAAATTTTAATAGCTTAAGAACTATATAGTAAAGGTGAGTAGTGAAAGGATTACTAGAGATAATTTCTCCCATAAAGGTCTATAAAGATTGTATTGTTAGTAAACAACATCATACAAGCTTCACATAAGAAAGCTCATGGAGAGCTATTGATCTACTCTAACTAGTACATTAATATCTTTACGGTCTAACTACTTCAGCATCCAATAATGGTAAAAGCTATATACTTACTTTCATAGAAAATTTTTCTGACAAAACATGGGCATACTTTCTTGTTGAAAAATCATCGACTACTTATGTTATCAACAAACGGGCTCTAACTAAAAATGAGTTAATGAAAAGGATAAAGGTTTTTCACACTGATCATAATAGTGAGTTCTCCTCTGTTGATTTTACTAATTTATATTATTTTAATGGTATTAGTAAACAGCTTGCAGCACTTTGCTGATCTCAACAAAATGGCATCACTAAGAGAAAGAATCGAATGATTATAAATATGTTACAATGTATATTAAAGGCAAATAATGTCTAAAAAACTTTCTAGCCAAAAGTTGTTCCTTATAGTGTCTGTATTTTGAATTATAGTCCCTCCTTCACAATCAAAAAATAACACACCTAACGACAAATGGACTAGGCACACACCTTCTATAGACCAATTCAAGATCTTCAATTGCTTAGCCTATGCACGTCAACTTGATAACATGAGAACTAAGCTAGATGAAAAAAGGTGTTAAGTGTGTCTTCTTTGGTGTCAACGAAGAATTTAAAACTTTCAAGTTGTATAATCCTATCATTGTGAAAGTCATTATCACTTAGGATATGATCTTTGATGAAGAGAACAACTAGATCTGGAGCAATCCTGAACATTTATTATCCGACAAGTTACCACCAGAAGAAGATAATAATGTATGTCAATCTTAATATACTTCCAATTCTTGATCTAATTCACCTCAAGCTTCAACTCTGCCAACTAATGTCACCTTGATCAATGACGGATTATCCACTTGAATTAAGTGAAGACTTCCATGGATGCAAGACTATGTAAGTAGGGATAAAGTCTATAATGATGAACTTATTTCCCACCATATATGATGAGGTTGTACAAGACCTGAAATGGAAGAATGAAATGGAAGTTAAGATTGCTGCCATAGAAAGATATAACATTTGGGAGCTTATAGATCTTTAAGCTGGAGAAAGGATAATTAGATTTAAATGGATATATAGGACTAAGCTGAATGAAAAAGGGGAGATTGATAAATACAAGGCACACTTAGTAGCCAAGGGGTTTACACAACAATATAGGCTAGACTATGATAAGGTGTATGCTCCAGTGGTCAAACTTGACAACATATGCCTCAGACTTTTGCTTATTGTTTACTCTAGGACAATCTATAGATTTGAAGTTCAACCTACATTTTTACATGGTTAGCTCACTGAACAAGTTTCTATTGATCAACCTCCAGGATATGTGCAGTAAAGGAGTGGGTATATATTCTATAAATTGAAGAAAGTCCTCTATATCCTAGGGCAAGCACCCTAAGTTTAGTATACTTGAATTGATGCACATTTCTTACAAGTCAAATTTCAAGAGTTTTCTCATAAGCATATTTTATGTGTGAGATTAGATAATGGATGTAAAACTTTGACTGCTTGTTTATAAGTTGATGAACTAATTTTACAGGGAACGATGAAACTATATTTTCCAAATTTAAACATTCCATGGTGAGAGAATTTGACATGACTGATCTTAATCAGGCCACTTACTTATTGGGCATAAAAATGGAGTAGTTACCAATTGGAATTTTTATAAATTAAGGAACCTTTGCTCAGGAACTTTAGAATAGTTTAATATGTCAAGTTATAACTCTGTGAAAAACCCAATTTTCCCTGACTACAAGCTACTGAAAAAAGATGGAAACAAAGGTGTTGACAATATCATTTATAAGTAGATCATTGGCAGCCTTATGTATCTATCTTCAACTTAGCCAAATATGATGCATGTAACTAGCTTTTTTAGTATATTTATGGCAACCCCAACTGAGTCTCATTATTAGGTAGCTAAATAGGTACTACGTAACTTAGTATGTACTTTATAATATGGTCCCTTTTATTAAAAAGTTTCAAATGCAACTTTAATGGGATTCAAAGATAGTGATTATGCAGGTGACTTAAAGGATATGAAAAATACAGTTTGGTATGTTTTGTTGATGAGTTTAGCAGCCATTTTGTAAACCTCAAAGAAGTAACTTATGATTACACTATCCACAATAGAAGCCTAATTTATAGTTGTAACATAATATGCATGTCAGGTTTTTTAGTTATGGAAACTTTTTTAGGTCTGAAGTTTGCATAGTGAGGACTAACTCTAATTCATTGTGATAAAATTTCCACCATTAAACTTTTAAAGAATACAATGTTTCATAGGTATAGTAAACATATTAATGTCTTGATACATTTCCTCTGTGATCTGACCAAGGATAAGGTAGTGGAATCAATTCATTTCCATATTAAAGATCAGGATACAAACATATTAACTAATCTGCTACAATTGGAAGCCTTTGAGACTATGCATCAGCTACTTGGATTCCATTCAATGTGTGTTATAAACTGATTCTTTTGTAAAATTCAGTTTAAGGGAGTGAATGTTGGTATTAATGAGCTAAATAATCCATATTCAATAAGGAAAAGTCCTAGTCTATTATAATTTATTGTGTCAATTTTATTATTAGTCACGTTTTTGGGATTTTGTTTATTTTGTTAGTAATGGGTCTGTCATGGAATATTTTTCTCTTATTCAGTCATAATATGAGGCTAGAAAAAGCCAAATCAATTGTCAATAAAAGTAGTAGTTTTCTCTTTTACATTACCTTTATACTATATGCACATTTTAGACATATATAATGTTCGGATCACATTTATGTTTAGGTTTGTTGTTGAGTGTCTCTTCTTTTAGTTCTATAGACTAGACCGAGTTCAGAAGTGTATAATTAATGGTTCTTCATTTTGATAATTTTTATTGTCATACAATATGTTATATTTCTTATAGTAAAAAATATTAATAATTATTATTTGTTGGTAGTCTTTAAGCTTAGGACATTCTTAGTTATCCATGCTTAATTGTTTTAGATATGAACATGAAATACAATTTTGTTGTTAAAATTATAATACTATGATTGGATGAATTCTATTATTACTAGTAGAAATACTAAAGAAGAAATATTAATATAAAATAGACGAAGGGGGGTGAAAATATTATAACTAGATGAACTCTGCTATTAATTTAGGAACACTAAAGAAGAAATATTAATAGAAAAGAGACGAAAGGGGTGAAATTTTCCCTATAGCTGACGCACTTGTGTAAAGTGGAGGATAATTATTTTAAACTCTTTACTAGTTTTATGATGAATCATGTATTCATTTGAATATATTAATAAAGTCTTCAAACTTTATCATCCTCTTTTTAGTGGTAGGACTTCATTTGCAAATTCATTAATTAAGAGGATTGTGATAAAGAAATATGGAAAGTAGTTATTGAACTTCTATTGAAGTTGGTTGAATTCATCATTTATCATATAAGGACTCCATACAAAAAGGTAAGAAATAAAAGAACTGAAGTAAGAAAATGCTATAAGTATGTGAGATGTCTATATACATACTTATAATTGCCTTTACACTGTAATTACTTGCTTGAATTTGAAGCTGATTGAATGATAAAACCTTTCTCCCCTATAAATTATTAGCTTTAATTTGATTTATGCTTCACTAAAAGGTTACCATATGATTAGTTGGCATTTTACTTGAATCAACTTTTCTATAGGTGCTCACTGAGGGAATTTGGATACTAAATAATGTCTTCAAGATTCTTAACTTTACTTACTAAAAATCTAATCTAATGCACATATTTTCTTATAATATGTGGCCTATGGATGGCTTATTCAAGCTTACAACATTCATAATTATTTTTTTCATTATGCATTGTAACGTAAGATGGTGATAATGGTTGACTGATATTTTAGAAGTTTATTTTTGGCCTTTTAAAAATGATAACATAACTTGCTTTTTCATTTTGCATCTTATTTGATAATACTATCAACCTCTTTGGTGTTGGTGCAATTTCTTTCCACCCAACATTTAAATGGCTTTTTATTGGTGATAGATGTGGTACACTTTTAACAATCGATGTCTCAATAGAGAGGCCTAATGTTAGACTCTTGAGCCTTATTCTATGTTTAACATTTGATTTTATATGAAGATGACATCTTGATGAAGGAATAAAGTAAATAACTTCGAGTAGGTAAGACAAAATATGAAATATTGATAAAAGCTTGAGAGTAGGTGAGTGTTGGCATACATTGGTGTTCATTATTTAAAGTCTTCAACAATGAGAAAGATTCAGATGTGACAACAAAGATGATGTCGCAACTAAGTCATGTTAAGTTTAAGGGTGTGCAAAAAAACTCAACTTCAACAAAGAGGTTGAAAGGCATTCAAATCTGTGAAATTTATTATACAATGGTTTGAATTGTTATTAACTTATATTATAAAGCAGTGTGGTTATACTATGGAAATGCTGACTAACTTATATTATAGAGCAATATGGTTATACTATGTAAATGCTTGAATAGATCATGCACAATGATGACTAATGATAGTTAAATTAAAGACTCATACATAGAAGCACTTCCTCAAATAGTAGGAAAGTATTAAAACATATGGAAACTAATTGGGTATCTTCTAAACCATATTTTCATATGCTAAAGTGGAGTTAGTGGTTTAAAGTAGATAACTATTCACTAATATGGTAGGGTTATTGATAGAAATGATAACTACTCACTAACTCAGTAGATTAGTAGAGGAAGTATGTTGTTTAACTTACTTAGTCCCTAAGTTCGTGTGAGCTTATATAAAGGCATCACTTGTAGTTCATTTGTGTAATAATGAGTACATTCAATCATCTATAAGAGGGTTGAGAGTTTTCAGAGAAAGTTCTTATTGAGAGATTCAAGTAAGATCTTGAATAGTTGTTAAATAGAGCGTTTCAAGTTAAAAATAACTCAATTCCTTGTATTATTTTATTATATGAACATATTAATAAAAGGTTGTCTTTGCCATATCCCTTTTCTTTATCTTTTGATTTATTTGTGTTAAACACTTGTATGATAAAGTGTGAGTAAAACACCGAAATATAAGTGGCAAGAATTCAAAAAACAAAGAGACTTAGTGGTCAACAATCATGAAGGAAGGCTATGTTAGACTTTGGAGAACTTGAACTTGACTTCTATATAAGGACTTTGATAATTTTACTTAATTTCGATATGCTTAACAAAGTCCCCATAACACCTAGTATGATTGAAATTTGAGAATTCTATTGTTAAGCTATTTACTCTTTGTTCAAAAATTCTTTCATCTTTTCTTTATTGTATTTTCAATTGTGCCTGATAGTAAAAGTAAAATGACAAATTAAAGGTAATTATATTACTTATCAATGGAAATTTTGACATTGTATCAACATCTTAGCTGGCACAATTTTGGACTATAATATTTTGAATGCAGTTGGATTGAGTAGCAAGGCCTTAATAATTATGGTATAGTTAATAGAATAAATGGAATTAAATGCCTTTCTTTTCATTTTAAAATTATGATATAGTTCAATTTTTTTAAAATTATTGCAATTTTAGTTTCTTTAAGAAAAAGGTTAGAGTTTAAGTCAATATCAATGTTTTATTAAGTAAATTAGACTTTAAATGCATAAAACTATTTGTTTGTACTCTTAAATGATATATAAGAGTGTTTATATGTATATTCTAGAGGTTATTGATCTTTTCTTTACGATGTGGCTTCCACAATTTCTATATAAGCAATAATCTTGTAGTTATAACACCTTTATTGACATATAATTAGTATTTTGTGATCAATAACTATATGTATAGTTTTTATGTTATAAAATATTCTGGTGAAATGTAAACCTTTACTGGCTTGTTATCACAAGGTAATGGTTTGATCTTTGACTGCAGTGACTTAATTTACATTATTAAGAAGACTTCAAAAGGATTTTTTAGATTATGATGTCATCAATATTAGCTACATAATTGATACCTAATACATTAATACAACCTTATTAAAGAGTGATTTGTGCGGTCAACAATATTAGCTGCAATTGATAACTAACATTCTTAAGGTTGATTTTGTGAAGCCTTTCAAAGATTGATCCCATATCTTATTAAAGCTAGATTTTGTTTATTTTGTACAACTATAATGATTTGAAAGTAGGCTTTATTAGTTGTAAAAATGTTTGGGCATAATAGTTTAGTTAATTTTGAGTATTGAAATTCAACCTTGCATTTTGTACATATTGGAAATTCAATATTGAGAAAGATATAATTTTTTGGCTAAAATTTCTTTGAATGTTGTTTTGATATTATAGCCTTTTATCCAATCTCATCCTTGTCCAGCCTTTTGTCCATCTTAACTTTAATTCCATCTTTACTTATATTAAGTTAGTCCAGCTTTTAGTCTTTACATAGTCAACTTCTTATTGTTGATTATTCATTTTTTAAACTCTAGTATCTCAAACTCATATCTTTGGATTAGTATAAGTTTCTTAGTTTGTTATAATAAAAAAATTACTCAACTTGGATATTCCATTCAAGATATTTATTAAGGTAAGGATTTATAGGGACATATTAATGACAATGAACTTGTTCCTAAATAAAAAAGAAAGAAAGATGAGCACACCAAGTGGGAAGTCAAGGATGCTCAAATCATAACATGAATTTTGATATTTCGTGAGACTAACATCATCTTAAATGTTCGACCCTTTATGATTGTAGCTAAAATATAATCCTATATAAAGAGGCTCTATATCTAACATAACATTGCTCTTGGATTTCAACTTGAACATAAATTAGCCACTTTTTAAAAGGGAAGTCTCTATTTCTCAATGTTACTCTAGTTTTATGAATCTTTGTGTTAAATATACAGACATTATTTATGATATATTACCTAGTAAATGGCATAGCTCTATTCAATTTGTTTATGACACTAACATCTAAAATTGAAGGAACTAGGTTTAATATTATGAATTGAGATCTAATCCCCTCTTTAGATGCATGTCTCAACAATTTGTTTTGTGAGGAGCAATGTCTTCATACTTAAACTACAATGGAGTAATAAAGATCTAACTCAATTCAAGCGACTTATGTACTGCAAAGTTAAGTCAAAAGGAAGAGGCATGAGCATTGTTCAATGTTATTGTTGCCAAAGAATTGGTGATTTATATTGTCCTAAAAAATTATGTAATTACTGTAAAAGGATGGTGTCATTATTAAGAAATGGCATACTAGGTCCGTTAAAAAAGCTATAACAACATATATTACCTTGGTTGATTCTTTTGGTGCTAATGATTCTATAGATGGAGAACAATTGATTCAAAATCTACGTAATCTTATTCAGTATATGAATGTTAAAATGACTATAGATAAAATTTTCCTACTGCTATTTAATTTGTGAATCTTGAAATGATTACACAAATTGTTTAGAACTTTCTACTTTAGCACTCTCCAGTAAAGCTTTCTTTTACACATCTAGTCGGTATTTTGATTTTAAGACTTTTAATCGTATCATAAACATTATCGTAAAAATCTTAAGATTCATATTAGTGATGAGAATCATTTACCCATCATAAATATTGCAGATATTTCTTCTTTCTAACTGATGTCTTTGTTTCTCCAAATCTTACCACTAATCTTATTTTTCTCATTTAGATGGTTGAAAATAATTGAGTATAATTTTTCTAATTTTGGTTATATAGTAAAGATCAACATGTCGATATGAAACTGATATTAGTGACATGACATAAATTTGATGAAAGTATTTACAATTGTAGAATGATGGAGATATATAAGAGAATGATGACTTAATGATTATAAGCCTCTCAAAATAGAGTGACAATATTTTCTACATGCTTTGTGCATTTATGATAGACAAGATCAACCGCATTTTAAATGACACTAGTGTTTTCAACATATAATAAAGTTGGTTAAAATTGAAAAAAATCAAGCT
This sequence comes from Erythroxylum acuminatum, assembly GCA_026284645.1. NCBI lineage: Eukaryota > Viridiplantae > Streptophyta > Magnoliopsida > Malpighiales > Erythroxylaceae > Erythroxylum > Erythroxylum acuminatum. Next base: position 20,977,762 of record JANKOD010000191.1, read on the forward strand.
CTATGAGAATACAATGTAGCCAAATGATCTTTGAGAATGTAATATACATGGCACGATACTCTACTTTAGTGGAAGATATAGAGACAAAGTTATGCTTTTTACATTTTTAGGCGATAAGAGCTTCTTTAAGAAACTTATACCATCTTGTAGTAGATTTCTTAATGTCTTGATAGAAAACTCAACAAACATCAATATAAGCTTTAGCTAGAGTGAGGAATAGGTAGAAAAAATAAGCATGATCAACGGTGTTAAAGATGTATCAAATGATGCATCAAACTGTACATAAATGAAGATGTAAAGAAGATTGCATAAACTTGCTTACAATGTGGACAACATAAGAAATATTTGGTCAAATAATGGTTAATAAATAAGATTACCCACTATCTATTAGTATAATAAGGAGTCCTTAAGAAGCTTTCATTTGTCATCTCGATATTTCACATTAATTTTCATAGGAATATCAATATTAGTGTAAATGAGTCCAACCATTTGAAGAAGATATTGAATATACTTACGCTGATTTAAGCAAACATCTTGAGGTCAATAATGTACCTCTAAACTCATAAAATAGGTAAATTTTTAAGATCATTGGTGTAAAAAGTATATTTCAACCATTATTGAATTATAAAATAGCCTTTATATCAGAACCTATGATAATAATGTCGTCCACATAAATAAGAAGGATCACAATACATTGAGATGTCTTTTATATAAAAAGAGAGGATTCATATTGACTTTGAGTCAACGAAAAACCAAGGAGGGAAAATTTAAGTTTTTCAAACCATACGCTTAGTGCTTGCTTGAAACCATATAAAGTGCTTTTTAGTTTACAAACATCATAAGTTAGGAAACAGACATACTAAAGAAAAGTTTGGTGTAAACTTCTTCCTTGAAATTATCATAGAGGAATGCATTATTGACATCCATTTGATATAATGACCATGATTGAGATGTAACAAGTTCTAGAATGGTCCACACAATAGTTTTATCTTGCCAATTGGTGTAAAAGTCTCATTAAGGTTTATGACATATTCTTGTTTGTTTCCAAGAACAACTATTCTAGCCTTATGACAGTCCATAAATCCATCAAAACCAAGCTTGATAGAAAATAAAAACTTGCTACTAAGTGGTTTTACAGATAGGGGACATTGAACAACATCAAAAGTTTAATTTTCTTCAAATGCAAGAAACTTTGATTTAATAGCTTATCATCAACACTTATGCTACATTACTTGTTTACAAGAAGATGGAATAGGAATAGTAATAATGTTCTTGATAAAAATAAGAACAAAGATGAACATGTCAAGTGGAAAGTTAAGGATGCTCAAACTATAACATGAACTTTGGGATCTATCGAGTCTAACATTATTTCAAATTCTTTATGCTTCAAAACATTATTTACAATGTTCGTCAGCAATGCTCACGACTTATATAGTCTTAAGCAACACATTTATTGAATTAAAAATGGATTTGACTGCAAAAACCTTATGATGTAATTCATTTTTCAAAAGAATAGTGACTTGTTGAAGGTAAACGATTTGCTAGTAAACCAACATAATATATACATTAAATGAAAATAAATAATAAACAAAATATTTTCATAAATTTTAAACTATATATTTAAATGAAAATAAATAATGTAAACAAATAAATAAAAAAAATATTTTTATAAAATTTAAACTATCTTTGTAAGCACATTTTAAATATTATAGGAAGATAGTAAAAAGTTATGCATATTGTACTCTTATAAATATATATAATACAAAATTATTATAATTCATATTTATAAAGTGCAAGATAGTGCAAATTTATAGCTATGTAATTACATAAGCAACTAAAGAATCTTAAAAAAATATACCACTACTTAATTTGAGTGGGAGCAATATAAATGTAGAAATATTTATTTATCAACTTTTCATTACACCCATATTGGGAGCAGATTAATCCTTATATGATATTTTGTAATTGAAGGAAAAAAATTTATAGTAGTTTTATAAGAAAATAATAAGCCAAGAAATATTGGAAGGCTTTATCTAGTCTTGCTAAAGATGAATAATTTATACCAATAGAAGAATAATGAACTTTAATGAGTTTGTTCTAAGTATGAGACTTGTCTGATCTCTCTAAAAGAAACCATAAAAGACAAATGAGTTCTCAAATGTTAAGCAAAATTTTTAGAAAATAATGTGTATTTGTAAGATACAAAGCATGTCTAGTGACAAAAAGATACACACAGTAGAGGATATGTATTATAAAAAGAAATTCTTTGTTATTATAAGGTTTACATCAATTTGACTGATTCTAGCCTTAGTAATTGAAATGGATCTCGATATACATCAAACGGATGTAAAGACTATGTTCTTAAATGAAGAATTAGATGAAAGAATCTATATAGTACGACTACTAGGTTTTATCCATAATGGTCAAGAGCTAAGAGAATTAGATGCTTATATTAATAAAGTTATTCTATGGTTTGAAGCATTCTTGAAGAAAGTAATATATAAAGTTTTATAATATAACGATGTTGTATGATTAATGATTAGCAAGGACCACTAAGTATATGTTAAAAAATAAAATGATAAATGTGTAATTTTATCATTTCATGTTATTATGCTTTTGATGTTAGCAACAAAAAGTAGTTTATCAAGAGAAAAAATATATTAGCTACTAACTATGATTAAAATAAAGAATATGGTTAAGGTTACAGACATATTAGCAATTAAGATCGCTAAATATCATTTAAAAAGAACTTTGCTACTGTTATAAGCAACATGTATATCAAATGAATAGTTCAACAATTTTGTATGCAAGATAGTAAATCATTTTGTGATGCTAATTGTTAAAGGTGAGTAAGTAAGCAATATGTAGTATCCACAGATTCCATAAGAAGAACGATGATAAAGTAAGATCTTCATGTCATTGATTTTTCAAGACAAATGTTCCTTAGGAGTGTCAACGACGGTCTGAAGTAAGATCTTCATGTCATTGATTTTTCCCTGCATGTGGGTCATTGTAGCATGCATTTGGTCTTGAGTGAACCTGATGTCCCACGGTCATTGTTGAAGTATAAGTGTGTTAGCATCTTTAGAGGTAATGGGATTTTGGCTCCCTTGAGAAGGTCCCATGACCTCTACAGTCTGTTCTATCTTCTTATCCACCTAGAAGTTGTCTTTTAACTTGTATCTAAATTGAAAGGGAATGGAAGAATGGTATTTGGCAAGCTCATACCATTCCAAATTGTCAAACGAAACACCATAATGGGCAAGTATTTTCATCAAAAGCATCCCATTAGACAAAAACCTATTGGTGTTCTTATGAATCCCTTTATCTACATAAATCGGATAATCATAGCAGGCAGATTCATTCAATCATCTTTGATGATCAAATTGTAGATAACATAGGTGTCTAAGAGACTTCATCTTTTACCAGAGTTGCTATGTGGAAAAATTGATGTGGTAGAAAGCGATGCAAGGCATCTTTGTAGAAGATTCAACTGTTTACGCAAGGATCTTCCGTCTTGGGTGTTTTCAGAATGAAGACAGATAGATCGAAAAACTTCTCCCAGGTCCTAGTCAGCAACATCCCATTTGTGATAGGGAAAATCAGTGCGGCCAATAGGGGCTATGTCTAGCAAATTTCCCAATATCTCTTTTGTTATCATAATCTCGCACTCACGAACCTAAGAGATAATCGCCAATTTTCAATCAATAATATCTTTTCTGATGTGAGTGTAGAAAGATCTTACCAGCTTTTCATTTAAGGTAAGGAAATTATGCTAGCCTACTAAAAGGAAGTAAGGAAAGATAGCAATACCAATATCATCAAATAAGATAGGAGGAAAAATATGCCTTGCAACCACCTTTCATTTTTGGTAGTGCATTTTTATATCTTACTTCAGCTTCTAGTGATTGAAAGGTTTTAGGATTTTGTGGAACCGTTTTTTATTTTTCAAATAAGGTTGTCAAGATGGTTTATGCAAAATAGGAATTGTTAAATTTTTGTCCTTTAATTTCAAACAAATAACAAAATTACGTTATCTTTCTGAATAAATGAGATAATCTAATTAAATAAATATAAAATTTTAAAATGTTATATTATTGATTGTTATCATCAAAATCATTAAAATAAAAGCCTTAAGTTAACAAAAATATGAATAGTATTTACATTGTCATGATGCAGGGAGTAGGATTAAATTTTGAGTAACCCAATTAAGAGAGTAAGCTACCTAACCAAGTAATTTCAGAACATATTGATGATATAGCATGGTATTCAATCTTTAGAGGATTTGGAAACTCATTTATTGTTTTTTACACTTCTAAAATATTAATACATCATCTAAGTATACACACCAACCTACAGTAGAACGTCACATATTACTGCAACCAATCCAATAGGCAACGAGATGAAGAGAAGAACCAAATAGAAAAAGGAGACTACGGCTAGGAATATTAATGCCAAAAGATAACTTATAAATTATTTAACAGCTACCTTATGTAAATGTTGAGGTGAAGCTGTAAATTGACTCACTATATGTTGATCGCAAATGATATATTTGTCTCCCATATAATATTAGATCCTGGTTGGGATCACCATCATCTTGTCCGCAATCACCATCTCGTCGATATTTGACATTAACTTACATAGGAGTACCATCTGGAGTACTATCTTGTAAGCCCCCAAAGTGAATGACGTTACTAAAATACTTTAGGGTAATAGATTTTAAACTACGCTCCAACTTTTTGTAATTTTTTAAATTTAGTGTTTAAATTTTTTAATTCTTCAATTAAGTGACTAATTTTTTATAACTTTAGCAACTCAATTTAAAATATTAATTATGTTAGTATTTTACTAATTTAAATGCTGAAACCTTTTTTGATCATGAAATATAGGCATCTATATGAAAAATTATTTGTCAAATAATCATTTATGTGAACTAAAACAATTAACCTAATGTGCAAAAAAGGTTATGACAATTAATTTTTCACATAAATCACTAATAGAATTGACTTTTTAAACTAAGTTATTAAGATTATAATAGGTTAGTTATTGAATTAAAAATTTTAAAAACTTAGGCACTAAATTGAAGAAATCTTAACGGTTAGGCAATTTAGCATATATTATTCAAACACTTTTGCTAATTTCTTTACTACTTCAAGCCGACATAAGTTATTTCATATGAAAACGAATCATGAAGGGTGGTTTCAAGTTATTGAATCTCATTAATGTCAGTTCCAATAATAATAACATTATCAATATAAGAAGAAAAAAAACAATACCTAGAGAAGTTATTCATAAAAATAAATTAAAGAAGGGTCATGCTAGCTTTGCATGAAAGAATGACGGTGTTTGTCAGAATTTCTTAAACCAAGCACTAAGGGCTTGTTTTAATCCTTGTAATGAGTGCTTTAAGCGAGAAATACCCTATAGTATTAGAACTACTTACTTAAGTTACTGGGTGGGAAGAAACCTGTGGCCTTTAATTAGGTTTATACAATGAAGTATAAGGCGACCACAAGATGACAACAAGAACAATAACAACAACAACAAAAAAATATAAATTTCGCTGATATGCAAGATTTTGATAAGTTTAGTAATACACAATTTTACCCCCTTATTAGTTGATAGGTTATTTCAGATGACCCATAAAAAAACAAGAAAAATAAGTACATAAATAATAAATGCTTAGTAAATAAAATATGAAATAAGTAACAAACAATAAGCAAAAAGAATAAATAAATAATAATACTAATAGAATTACAAATAATAGTGATAAATAAATATTTATAATAATGATACTACTACTACTACTAATAATAATAATAATGGGAAACAAAGCTTAGCCAAAATTAAGGAATTGATTACTTATAGACTTTTGGTCAAGTTGTAAAAATGAATATTGCTAGAGTTATCTTATCTTTGTAGTTGAAATTGCAGCAATTTAATATAAAGAATGCATTTTTATATAAAAAATTTACTACAATTAAGTCAAGCAATTCAATTTTTAGAATATTATATCTAAACTAGAAATGAAATATAAATTCACCAATTTTAGAAAGAATGTGAGAAAATATAATATAGTACTAAATTAACCATTTAAATTTTTTTATCTAGAATTAAGTTGATTATATTTTAGAATATTTTGTATTCTTCTAACGAAGATGATAAATTTCCTATTTAGTTAAGATACCTTATAATCATGAAATTTAATTATTTTTGTTTCTTTTTTATTATTAAGGTAATTTTGTATGTAGTTGACCTTTTGTATACATTTATAAATAATTGAATGCAGAAGATTTTTTTTCTCAAGCTTCTGTCACTCCTCACATCCAAGGCCCCACCAAATCCGGAGGATGTAGTGAAAAATCTGATTGATAGGTGTGTTCGAAGAGGCGCAAAGAGCAATTCCACGGATCACCCGGAACATCCTTAGTTCTGTGCTGCAACACTCAGCCGTCTTATTCACCATCAGATCCGATGTCTGTGATCATTTTGGGGCCAAATTTTCAGGCCTTGTAGCACCTGGTGACACAGATCAAATGCACCCAATGGGCCCTGTTACTGTTTCTTCACCATTCCGCTTACGTATGATGAAGAACAAAGTTGCTGTAGGATAAATGCTTGAAACATCTTGTTGCCAATATATTGGGAGTACTGCACTCCTATGAAGTCTAACAACACTCGTCGAGAAAAAACCAAAGCCAGTAACCACAGAGAAGACAGCTAGCGATGCCACTTAGGTGCGTAAATCTATAATCGGATTAGCTTTAATTTGGATATCCTTAACTGTCCGTATGGTTGCTGTCTCTGGTATCCGGAGACGGAACGAAACCAAAACTGGAGACAGTGAAATGTTTGGTTGTGGTGAACAGAACAGAAATTTTTGTCTCTGTCTCAATAACAAAATGTGTTTGGTTGCAGTGGATAGAATGAAAAAATAGTGACAAAGACAAAAATACCCCTGGTTCTTAATGTGATTAGAAATATGTAATTAATTGATAGTTTTATTAAGAACTATTTGTGTGAGGTGAAAAGTTAACAAATAATAATAATTACAAATTATTATGAAATATCGAATAATATAAGAGTAGTAATAATAATAATAATAATAATAATTGATAGTTTTATTTATTTATATTAATAAAGTAAATTTCCTTCGTAATATTTTTAATTTTTATAAATGGTAATTATTTAATTTATGTGATTATTATAATTAGGTTTATAATTCAGTATATTACTTATGATAAATAAATGTATTATTGGAAATAAAAATGTCTACTATTAATTTATTATTCATAACATTATTAAATTTGATATTATTATTACCTTATTATTAGTAACAATAAGGTAAACATACATTAGAATTAAACTTCTAACCGTTCATGGAATTAATTAGATATTAGGTTCAACATACATTGAAATAAAACATCAAAACATTCATAGAATTAATTACAATAAAGGTTCAACATAAAAAAGAAATCTAAGTAGTCATAGAACTAGTTACATAATTGGTTCAATAACCATTAAAGCCTTAGAATTTGTTAATTATGTCCTGAACTCAATTCATCATTATCCAGTAGCCTTAATATCAGCTCCAGTTTCATTATATGAGCCTTATGCCGAGTAATAGATGTCTCTGGATGCGTCTGCAAGACAAAGGAAGAAACATCAAAGACCGCAAAAATAATAAACCAATTGCAGAAAATTTCACTGACTGAATTCCAACCAGTCTGGGTGGCCTTGTCTTTCCTTTCTTGACAGATAATCCTTCAATCTCCGCTTCAAAGCTATCAATTTGGGACTCCAACTCTCCAACCTAACACACAGATAGAAATATGACAATATAACTCAATAGAGATTTCAGTAAGGTCAAAATGATTACTCCAATTGAATGTCCAGTTATTATTATAGTCAAAACATCTATAACTATAAGCCTTTAAATCAATTTTTTTAGGTCTATTTGGAGCCCTTGTCTGATTCTTCACCAAAAGAGTAGTCTTTACTTTCTCAAATCATTATAAGTGAAATAATCAGGTCACTAGTACTCAAGAATCATGCAAAACGAAATTTCCTTGAAACATGAAGATATGAGAACCAGCATAAACAGAAGAAAAAAAAACTATATGCAAAAGTTGCTTGAAAAATCACCAATCACACAAATAGGCAATACTAAACTAAAGCAGAAATGCAGTTTTAACAAAAAAAGTTCAAGCAAATGGTAATCATCTAAATATTGTTGAAGCACCTTACTCAAATAAAGACCCACTGAATGATCCACCCAATTCTAAGCACTCAACCATGTCTACGTATATACCTCGACACCTAATCAGTTTTTCTGTTTTTCACAACTAAAAAGTAGAGCAATTACAAGAAATGATCTGGAAGATCTAACTACAGAAAATAAACAACAATCACCAGCAGGAAAGTTAACCCAAAACACTTTAGACACAATCACAATGTATTGAGGAAGTAAAACGTATTGAGGAAGTACATGAAGGCAAGAAAATGGAACAGGACATTCAGTTACTCAAGGAAATCCAGAAAAGATGCATCAAAAGAACAAGTCAGATAATAGTGCTTTGAACAAACTACCCACAAATCAGCAACATTATTATTATTCCACAGACTATAACATAAACGAAGAAGCATAAGTTTACAAATCTTAAAGCTTCTTGATCTCCTTCTTTAAATCAGTTTCAAACTTCTCCTTTTGATTAGCGTTGTCCGTATCATAAACCTAAATCCACATTACGTTTTCACAAGGAAACCACATGAGAACAAGGAGAATAGAAACCGCATTTGACGTTGTGGTCAACTGCGGAGAACATATGCGTCAAAAATAATGTCATATCAAACAGAGCTATACAGAAATGCAATTTCCAGAGCTTAATATCAAAAACTAAAGAAGAAAGGAAAAGAGAGGAAAACGAAGAGTATGACCTTATTCCAGATGCTATCGAAGACGTCAACACCTTCCTGGACTTTCTTGAGGACGCGATCGATCTCTCCCTGAAGTTTGCGACTCGCTCCCATGGTGAAAACTTCTTATCATGAGAAAAAAAAAAAATTAGGGAAGCTTTCGGTGTTTGTTTGTTGTGCTCTGTTAGGTATGCAGCAGTAACAGTACTACCAGGATTGATTCTTTTACGGGTGACAGTCGAGTCTCGACTCTCGACCACACCCACAGGCCACAGGATAATTTGATTGACCGAACCTCGCCCGGTTACTTCGGGCTGGATTTTGAGGCAGCTGTGGGCTCACTAGTTCTGTTTTTTGGGGGGATTTTCGAGTCCATGTTTGGATTGCTACCGCTAACTTGGATCTCCTTTTATATTAGAGAGTGTTTCATTATGCTGTTCTCATTAAATATCTGAAATTTAATAAATTAATTTTTTTCTTTTTGGAATACTTTTCTCGGGTCAATCAAAGGTCTCGTTACTCGTTAGTGTATCTCCTTACACTTTAATATTTATAAAATAATATTAATAACGCTACTAAAATATAATTAACACCTCTGTTTTTGTAACACAATGGCAACCTCTTTCACGTCTCATGTTTTAAAATTAGCGTCACCTTGTAGACGTCATCGCTAACATTCTATCGTATCTTCATCACCATTCATAATCAGATCTAGAGAATTTAGGGAAACTTAGAAGAAGTGTATACTATTGAGGGTTCCATCACATTTAAGCACGTGTTGGTTTGTTCTTGTTTGAGTAAACATCACGTGAGGTTTAAACTGAGAAAAGGCATATACCATTTAGGTTTTCATCACGTTTAAGCATGCACTGGTTGGTGCTAACCCTGTGTTTCTCTCCAAAGCCAATGCCAATCGAGAGAACGAGGCAAGATCAATGAAAGCTAGGAGGGCAAGCTAGCCTCTTTTGTTTCTGTATAAGCTCTGCATCATTATGTCCGTTTCTTATTTTGTATCAGCTTTTCTTTTTATAAACGAAATTCTATTGCCATTTATACTTCTGTGGTTACGGTGTAGTATCTGTTTCTGAATTTTACTATTTAAGGTACTTTGTCTTGTTAGTCTGTAGCTCGTTATGTATCCACTTGCTAATCTTCAAAGTCACAAGATGGATGGCAGGATACTTGAGAAGGTTAGTGTTCGTGCATTTTCCTCATTTTTTAGAATTTGGTTAAAAAATAATATTGAATTACATGCAATATGAACATTAAATATGAAGCAATCATATGTCATTAATATGGTAACTCAACTTAATTCTCAAACTTAAATCCGACTCAAATCAATAATTTATTATAATTACATTAAGTTGATTTGTTATGTAAATAGTATTTGATGAATCCACATTTGATGTTCATACTGCATAATCGAAACTTAAGAGGAGATTTTTCTAAAAAGTTAGAGACTTTTTTTTTATAATTTTAAAGATCAGGGATTTTTTAAGGATACTTAAATTACAAGGGAGGTTTATATCTTTTATCCTTTGATTATATTATATATTGATTGTATCTTCTGTATGTGTATTCTTGGACGATTTATCTCTACCTAACGCTAATATCCATTTAAAATCCTTACCCATGTAATCTAGAGCCCGAGCTGAGTGAACATACTTCTATCACTGTATCTACTTGCATGTTCTACAAATCATGTAATAGTCATTCGTTAACAACAGCTATGCCATGTTAAAGAAGATCAAGTAAAACTTCAGCTTTTCGACATTTTCCTCTAGTTAACTTCTTCCACCAGGTTATAGAAAATCATGTAAAACTTTAGCTTTTTGACGTTTCTCTCTAGTTAAACTTCTTGCCACGGGTTATAGAAAACACTAGAATTGGGCATTGTTAATGCTAAGTTGTATCTTTTTCTAGTGATTATAGATTGAACATTACGAGTTAACGAACATATAAGTTCCATAACTAGTTGATATTTTCTTTTTTTGTGGGTTAATGATTATCATGCAAACTTCATAGACATAGAGAAACCCTAGAAGATACTTTGTTTCTTTTGCTAACTTTTTCCATTACTCATTTAATTTCAGCATCTAAGTTGTTAATTTTTTTAAGTGGATTAATCCTCCAATATGCAAAAGAGCTTTAGGCATCATCCCTGGTCAGTTAAAGAAGATAAGAAAGCTAAAAAAAGAAACAGATTCTAAAATTGAAAATAAAATTATTAGTATTTTATTGTTAGCAATTTTTATTAAAAATTGCTATTAGTGGATGTAGAAATAAAAGGAATGATGAATTTAAAGATAAGGGCGAACCTATTTGTTATTCTCCCTAAGGACTCTTTATATAATTTTGCTATCTAATGTATTGGAAAGTAGGACTTTAAGAACTTTTTAGTATCTCATCTAATTTATCTTATTTAGACTAGCTATGTGCAAAGCATTCATCATAATGTCCAGTCCATGTACAGTTATGAATGTATATATTCATACTCCATATTAAAGTCTATGAATAAAGTTTTTCAAGATAAAGAGAGATCTATCCGATTAAGTAGCAATGATGAAATATAATGTTCATTCGTCATGTAAACTTTGGAAATAAGAATAACAACTAAATTTGTTCTTTCTTTCCTTCATTATTTTCTTGAAGTTTCTTTTTTTAAGGACTCAATGATTTCATTATAAGACTAGTTATTTTCATTCGTCAATATTAAGTCATCCCCCACTTTAAAGTTAGTTGGACTCCACTTTGAAATTAGTTGGACTTTATTTTATATATACTTGAGGTTTACTAGTAATGAATCATTTTCTCTTTAAATTAACTTTCTCTTTTGCTATCATAAGTGTTCATAGCCTCATGCCAAGGATTTAAATAACAACGTGTGAATTTATTTAAAAGATTTGGTATCTAGGACATGCAATGAAATGATATATGATCTATATACATAGTTTGATAGTTTATATTGTGCCCCACACTAGCCCATGCTAAACTATTCAACAGATGCAGTATTTTGAAAAGCATGTTCTATTTATACATTAATATGTGAGCAAGAATCATTGGTTGAAAATGATTAAGACCCACCAATTTGTATAAAGCAAAAAGTTCCCAAAAAATAACTATCTTTCTAAGCAAAAGCTTAAGACTTTATGTAATATTTCCTTATGATGTTGATATTAACCTTTTCATTCTTGCATTTGTTTTATCTTAACAAAAATAGAACCAAATAATCAAAAGATAATCCAATTGTGAAAATTAATTAAAAACGTGTAAATCTTTGTCATTGCTCAGTATATGTAATCTTTTCCGAGTTATGACTCGTCATGTTAATGGTGGTTAAGGTTCCTCACCCCACAAAGCTTCATATATATGGACTGATCTCTTTCTTTTATTTGATGGTTGACTTGAAAAATTAATCGTAAAACAATTTACTTGGACATCATATATAGAATACAATTGTAAAAATAAAAAAACAGTGTTCAATTTTCAAGACATATAAGAGACTAAAAAATATATAATGTGTTAACTTACATATGTATCGATTGAAACTTGCTACAATACACCTTTCATTGGATATATTTATTGTTATGCATTTGTTGGAAGAATGTTTGAAAAGTTATTTTCATTCCTCTCTTTGACATCTTGTTACCTTTGGTTGAATTCTCCCAATTCTCCTTTCTCTTATTCTTGCTTGCTTGACTTTTTCCGAAATGGAGGTGATAATAGTGGTTCATGTTCAGCTTAAGGCTATAATTTATCTCTTTAAATTGATTCCATCATATACTCAGAAGCCTATAAATACTTGTCTTTTATAAAACTAAAGTGAAGCATATTTTTTAGGCTCTTTATTATTGTATCTGATGGTAGCAATGGTATGTGAACATGATATTCATGACACATCCCATCTTTTATAACGACATATCTTATGCCTCAAGTTCACAATATGTTTAACTCTTTTGTGTTTTACTTAAAATTCACAAACACCATTACTCTTAAGTTTATAATCAATGATTAACTCCTTATTAATTTTCAATTTGTTCTTTATTATTTAGCCAATGTCATCCCTCCATTTACTTGTCATGTTCCTATTTTTAACTAATCACTTCATAATAAGTACTATAATTTCCTCAAGCATTGTCATAACGTTCTTTGTCCAAGATTTAATTATACTTTCATTAAACGCTTCCAAAAGATTATTACTTATAATATCACACTTGAATAAAGTGTTGAAATATATCTTGAACATTTTTCCTTTGGAATTCTTATTATATTTTTATGATCATTTTCTGACACCTCTTTTAACTCTTTTAAATAAAAAAGATAAGCTAGGTTTATTAGATGACTTACAACATTGTCAGAATATTCTTTCCAATTTAAGTCTATTATGGTTCCTCTTTCTCTAATTGGTGAACATGTTTCTTATACAGAACTTAGTTCAACCTCTAAAAGCTACCTACTATTATGTAACGTTCAATTGAAAAAAAAAGTAAATAAGTAATAAGAGTAAATATATGTTATTAAAGCTTATAAAATTTATAATATACCTTTAGTTAATATGAAATTATTACCCATTCACCTCCATCTTTTAAATCCAAGTCTTTCTTTAATAACTCTTAAGAACTAATTCCAAGTTTTTGTTATCTCAATATGAACCATAACCCATGTCACAAGAAATATTTGATTATTGTTATCTCTTCTTATTGCTGTCAATAAGTCACCTTTTACAATCTCTTTGAGAAAGTAACTATTTAGTTATATCAACCTTCTACAACCATCTAAGAACCCTTGTAATATTCAAAACACACATTCTATCAAATGATGGTTGTAAATAATCTCCAAATGATGGTCTTTCAAAAACCAATTCAACTATGGTACTAGGATTTGATCTTAAAAGTTCTCATACATAATCCCATGACTTGTATATATTATGCACTTATACCCCTTTGCATTTCCTCTATCACCAACTTTCTAGCCCTATAACAAAATTATACTCAACATCCGACTCTCAAATCTTTCTTGGAAAACTTCTTTAAGTCTATTAGCTTTAATATAATAAGTTTCGGGAGGTCATCAAGTAATTGTTAGCAAGTCACTATGCCTCCATGACACTTAACGATGCTCAGAAGAATTATTCCACAACGTTGAAAGAATTTTTGGCTATAGTTTTTAGGTTAGAAAAATTTCAGACTTACCTATAGAGCACACGAGTGATCATTTATTTAGACTATACAACTTTGAAATATTTGGTGACTAAGAAAGAAGCAAAACCAAGGTTGATTTGGTGGATCTTACTCCTGTAAGAATTTGAGTTGGAAATATGCGACAAGAAGGGAGCTGAAAATTTGGTGGCCAATCATCTCAACCGAATCACTCCAACCAATACATATGATGTTTTCCAAGACGAATTTCCATATCTTTGCAATCCAACAGGTAATTCCATGATATGCTGACATAGTAAATTTCTTGATGACTAAGTCCTTACCTAGTGATTTATCTAGAGCTGGAAAGGATAAAATTAGATGAGAGGCTAAATTTTACATATGGGATGAACCTTATCTTTGGAAATTTTGTGATGATCAAATTATTAGAAGGTGTATTGCAGATGATGAAATTCCTTCCATATTAAAATTTTGCCATTCATCTGTGTGTGAGGGGCACTTTGGCCCCAAAAGAACAACTCGTCAAATTCTTGAATGCGGTTTATTTTAGCCCAAATTATTTTATGATACTTACATGTTTTGTAAGTTTTGTGATCGTTGCCAAAAAATAGGTAGTCTGGGATGAAGAGATCAAATGCCACTTACAAATATCCTAGTTTGTGAAATTCTTGATATATGGGGAATTGACTTTATGAGTCATTTTCCTTCATCTTTTGGTAAGACTTATATCATTCTAGCTGTGGATTATATGTCAAAGTGGATAGAAGCAAAAGCTACTCATACAGATGATGCTAAGGTTATGGTCAATTTTGTCAAATCTAACATTTTTGTCAAGTATGGGATACCTCGAGCTATGATTAGCAACAGGGGAACTCATTTCTATAATAAAATTGTTGTAACATTGATGAAGAAACATGGTGTTAACATCGTATTTTAACTGTATATCATCTAAAGATGAGTGAGCAAGCTGAAGTCGCCAGCTAGGAAATTAAACAATTTTTTAAAAAGTGGTGAATTCGAACAGAAAAATTGGAGCTTACATTTGGATGATGCCTTATGGACGTATTGGATTGCTTACCAAACTCCAATAGGCATGTCATCTTACAGGTTAGTTCGTGGTAAACCTTGTCATTTGCCTGTGAAAATAGAACATAGAGCCTACTGGGTTGTGAAGTAGTTAAACATGGATTTGATAGAGGTTGGTAACAGTAGGAAGTTACAATGGCAAGAGTTAGAAGAGATCTGTAATGAGGCTTATAAAAATGCAAAAATGTATATGGAAAAAACTAAAGCTTTTCATGATAAAATGATTTTAAGGAAGCCATTTTCAGTAAGACAAAAAGTTCTTCTTTATCATTCAAAGCTTAAGTTATTTCTAGGAAAATTACGATCTCGTTGGCTCAGACCATTTATTGTTACTAATGTATTTTCT
>JANKOD010000191.1:20993368-21007779 GCA_026284645.1 Erythroxylum acuminatum
AATTAATTATTTACAATATTTTAATTAATGAATAATTATATTTTAATTAGTTATATTTTAAGTAATTAATTATATTTTAGTTAATTATATTGTAATTAACTAATTACAATATATTGATTAATGAATAATTATATTTTAATTAGTTATATTTTAATTAATTTATTATATTTTATTAATTAAGTACAATATTTTAATTAATGTATAATTAATTAATTACAATAAATTTAATTAAAATATAATTCATTCATTAAGTAAAATATTGTAATAAATAATAATAATAATATTTTAATTAATTAGTATTAAAAATATTTTAAAAAAAAGAGTCACTACTAAGAAATGAGTTTCATTCCTCTATTAAATAGAGGGTACGAAGGATTACCTAAAGTGCGATATCAAACTATTGCCCCTATAATGATAATTAACAACCAACCACTCACTTTTCATTCCTTATCTATTAACCCTTTCCCAAACCTACGAGCTAAGTACTCCCTTAGTGCCACGTGACCAGATTAGCTAGATTGTAAGGCCTAGAGTGAAGTCTGGTAATCTTCTCACCTACCATTATGTTAGCTCATTCCAAGTGCTAAAACTGGCCTTCCAGTCTTGTTAAGATATGTATTATAATATTTTGGGCATTATTTATAGTTAGATATATTTAATTATTTGAAAAATATTATTATGATTAATATTCTATCTTATGTGAAACTCTTTAAAGATAAAGTTTATTTTTGAAATAAAAATCTTAGTTATAATAGGATTTAATTGAAATCAAATAACCATATCTTGACTAAGATAAGATATAGAGTTTTGGTAAGTTTTAGACTCTTCTTGACAGCCTATTTTAGGTTTGGAAATATCATTTACTATTTTGCAACTGCAGTTTTGTTGTGTTTTACGTGATATTTGGGCTAATGTGTTATAGTTTTCAAGTGAATTAACGACAGGTAGTGTGTGACTTGGAAGATGGAATTTTAGGGCTAACTTGGATATTATTTTTCAACTGATGTCACGTTATCATCATCCAACTTTGTAGTTGCGTCTTTTTCTGTTTTTTAGAAAGACTATTGCTAGGTTTGTCATTGAGGTTGTGATTTCAACAGCTGCGCATTTCTTTCATCCTTGAACGAAAATTGAGGGTGATCTTAGCACCATATTTGTGATTGATTTTTGTGAGATAGGATTTTGATTTGGTGCTGCAACTTTATGTTAATGTCTCACAACCTTGTTGCTGATTTTCATAGTAGAATATATTTCTTTTTCTACAGTTGCACATTCTTCTGTCTTTGAATAATTATTGAGAGCTTCTTTGGTGTTTAGAGTATGAATTTTGGCAGCTGATTTTTCTATGGTGTTTGCCTAATTTTGTAGGGCTATTCACTGTCGATGGAGTGTTAATTTGTGTGGCTGTCAGTTGTGATTTGTGGGATAAGAGTGCTGTGTTTTCTGTCCATGGTGAGGGATTTTTTGGTGTGTCAGATGATAGTGGTTTTAATGCGAAAAACTTCCAGCAGCCTTAGTGTTTTTGTAGCCTTTCGTATATGATGTTTCGGTGAAGAAATATTTGTTAATTTGAGACATTTTGTGGCTATTATGTGTGGGATTTTCAATAATGATATTAAAGCCTCACAATAGATCTTTTGATGGACAACTTTTCGTTATTTTGTTGATAAAGTAGCATATTTAGAGAAGTTACTTTTTATCTCAAGTGTTGTTTTTGTTTATGTTTGTTATTGTTTAATCACTTGAGTTATTTATTTCATATCGTTATCATTAAACATTGTTGAGAAAATTCTCTGTTGAGATTAGTACGAGACGGTCATGCTATTGGATATAATTTACTTTCACGGATTGTGATGATTAAGAATAGTGTCAAAGGTAAGGTGAGTCGGTTTTGTAATGCCTTGAGTAAAATTATGTTGTATCATAGGTGAAAGTAATTAAGTTAAGTGAGGACCCCATAGATGTAGATAAGGTATATCAAACTACGTTACCAAATTTCGAATGTTGATTTATTTATTTGCATTTAATTTTTTTTTCTGTTTTTACTTATGCTAGAAACAATTACCGCCGAATCAGAAATTTTGCAAAACCACCACGTCATTTTTGGAATTGCAAGTCTCTTTGATGAAAACAATCGTCCCAACATTGATTGAGTTGATTGAAAGTGACAAACTTTAACAAGAAATTAAAATCGAATCGACCGATTCCTCACAGATATCTGCCAAGATTAGTTTTATTGAAAAGAGCCCATTTCTCCACCCAATTTTTGTTTACTGAAAGTAACACTAACTCCGTGTATATGTACTGTTGTGTCTACACTTGCCATGCACATTTCTCTATCTAGTCGATGTGCGTGGAGGACCCCATGTAATAATATTGAGCGAAAGAAGCCAAAAAAACTTTTCACCATTGCAGGAGCAACTGAATCTGAAATCATAACTCATAAGGCATGACTTGTACTAACTGTGAGAGATTGCACTTGACTGCTTCTGTTCTAACTTTATTGGTTAACTGTAGGCAGATCCAATCAACCAATGACTCCATGTCCTTGGCAATGTCTGGCAAGTACCAATCTAACAGCTTCGGAATTGTCAACTTGTTTGTTCTCGAAATCCCAACAGCTGCTTGTAAATAGTCTTTTTTTGCTGCATCTAGTTCCTCTTCAACTTGAGAAGCTGTTTACATCCTTGCCTGTAAGGTTGTAAATTAGGCATCAAAATTACTTTTTTTTTTCTTGACCTGATAATAAATACAGTATCTGCAGTCTAGACATTGATAACATAAATAGCACAAAGCTTACAGCAGGAGAGGACCAGCTTCCTCAGGAAAGTGCAAATGTAACCAATGGTTCAGACAACTCCAACCCCAAACCCTTTCAATTCATCATTTTTTGCAGCTTTTGGACAAGTCTACCATATTGAATAAAATGAGTACTTACTTTAAAGAACTATTAAATGATTCCATCAAGAATCCCATTTCCAGATGAAAGCAACTTACGAATTTTAAGTGGTAAGGAAGCCTCAAGATGAAGTGCTCGATTGTAATTGCATTCAGTAAATGTCCTCCCACTGTTATTGTTGCCTGAAGGAAGCATAAAATTTTTCAATCCACACCGATGATGGTTAGAAGCTTGTGTTCATAGCATGCTGATGTAGAAGAAGGCCACTGTCAGGACACCATATAGCACTTAGTACAACTCATCCACATGAACTCTAATTTGATGGGTCAAGATGTCCACAGAATTTCTAACTTGCAACAAAAATTCCCAAGAAAATTATATTTCCTGGCAATTGAAAGTTTTGATTACTACCTAAAAGAGATTGTCATCCAAGTTTTTGAAGTTCCTGGTTATGAAAGCATTCAACAAATAACAGACATTAGTAGAAACTACTGATTAATAATTTTCTTCTTTGTTGACAAACAACTAACAGAAGAAAGGCATTTCTTACCTTTTGCATTAATGCTACAACCATTTCAGGAGTATCAGGTACGCCATGCTCCAAAATAGCTTGAAAAGTTAACAGTCTAGCTTTATATATTTGTTGTATAAGTAGGATTAAGGAAAAGGTTTTTACTATGGATGTATTTCTACAAAACCATAACTGAATCCTTAGTCAAAGGTTTATAAGTTTTGATCTCAAATATATTCAACAGATAAAGGAACATTACATTCATTATGCATGAGTTGTAACTGTTTATCCAGAAAGCAAGCTTTTGCTGATGGGTAAGACCCTTCAAGCCTACAGACGCAAGTTTCCCTAGTAGGGACCTGAAAATAATTACTGGTTCAGCGTTATTACAAATGTCATTGCTTTTGGCATACAGAGAAACTAGAACAAATAAATAAAATCAATTTCTTACTTTAGTCTGTGGATTAGAAACAAGGAATTTGTTATACGTGCTAGAATATATTTTATATATTCTTTATTTGGTTTTGGCATTTTGAATTGGACATATAAGATAATTAAACTTGAAGTCCAAATCGTAAGTGGGCTGGTATGCTTTGGTTTTTGGACTATTATTATTTCGTGGTCAAGATGGACTATTTTTAATTATTTGAGTTTGGGTCATATATGAAAAAGTGGGTTAGATGCCGTGGGTCTCTAGAGTTGGAGTATATATCTTTGTTTTAAAATAGAAGTTGATATATATATGTAACTCCAAGAAACCTAGAGTAGGGTGTGCGGCAACTGTTGATGAGTTGGTGTTATTTTAAAGTAGAAAAAGCCAAGTGATATTATATAGAAAAGTATGATGGTTGCGCAGATGATGGGATTGACAATATAAAGCATCTGGTGTTAGAATTACAGCTGCGCACATGCTCTTTGCTTTTCTTTTTGGTGAATCACGTTGCAGGGTAGTCTTCTGATTTTGCTGTTGCTATATTGTGGGGTTAATTTTCGGTTGGAGCTAGTTTCGTGGGTCATCTTTGAGCAGCATTGTTTTCACTGGTGTTATCTCTATCAAGCAGTCCAGGGGTTATGCGCAGTTGCTATTTTTGCTGAGTTCTTGGTTGATGGTTGCAGCACTAAGAAGGCTTTGTCACAGATAAGTTCACATATAGTTGGTGCTGTTATTTGGCTATTTTGATGAAGGATTTCTGATCTGAAATTGTTGCATTCTTGATTTTATTTGTCTTTGTTTTTGAAGTAGAAATAGTTTGAAAAATCCTCTGTTGAGGTTAGTACGAGGCGGTCGTACTATTGGGTGTGAATTCTTTCACGGGTAGTTAGGCTGTGGGTCGGTTACATAGATTGGGTCTTTCGGGTTAGATCAATCTGGTGTAATTTTTGTTGAACTACAGTGAAAGTAATTAATCTGGGTGAGGGCCCCGCAGACGTAGGCAAGGTGTGCCGAACTGCGTTACCAAACGTCAGAGTTTTTCATTATTTTTGCAGTTGTGATTTTTTATTTACTTGCGCGAAGAAAAATTTGAGGATAGTCTGCGAATTGTTTAACGATTTAATTGTTTCAATACGGTTGAGATCAATTGAGCCAGATTCAATTGCAGAAAGATTTTTTTAAGGACCAATGTCTTTACTCGGAATTCCAGAACAGATATTGTAAGGATTGCAAAACTCGGTTGGTGAAGTCGCTGAATCTCCTCCTTTGTCCTTTAATTTGCTAACTCTTATGAAAATGTTGGACAAGCACCTAACCATATCCTTAGACACCTTGTTTGGTGTTATTAAGATATAGGTTATTATATCTTATTATTTCATTTTAGACATTATTTGATAATTAGACTTAGTTAGATTTATGTGAGACTCTTTCAAAATAAGGTGATTGAAATTAAAATCCTAATCAAGATGGGATTTAATGTATATCATATTTTGAGATAATGACTATCTATGAATTAGGGTTCTTTTACAACCAAAAACTTTCTAGTATTGGCTATATTGCCAAAATAGGATGCACTGGCATCTATCTATTCAATGTGTGGATTGTATTTAGCAGTGTTGTTAGGGGCTTTGAATGATGATTGTTAATTGTTAATCCAATGCCTAGAAAAAAGAAGATAGTTGAAATTAGGAGCTATCTTATTGGGCTCTTGAAAGCATTTCTTATTGGACTTGCGACCATGCAACATACTTTTGAGCAGAAACTTTACCGTGATGAAATTATGTACTAAATAACATCCAGGTTTGATAGCTTACACATCACTCTGGGATCTCTTGTTATCATTGCTAGAGGTCCTGCAATTTGTGGAGATCCTTTATTATCACTATCTAAAGCTAGTCCTTAGTTCTCTTTGGAAGTATCTTGAAGACCCTTGCATGTGGGTGGAAGCGAATGCACCTACTCTCGACATTCTTTCTTCTCATGCTGAGATTACACTTGGCTTTCTCTTGATTATCTCTTTGCTATCTAGGTTGGATTGTGCGGTTGTTGTGTTTCACCGCTCTATGTGTTTTGGTTGTCCCTTGTCTATGGTGATTGAAACATAGTGCATGAAAACACTAACGTGAGGATCTCTATGTTGATATAATTTCATCTTGGGTTGCAATGATTGTTGATTGTTTTCTTTGTGGGTATGACATCTTGGAGTAGTAACGACCGAGGGTTAATTTTTGTTGTATGGCTCACGACTGAGTTGCTCTGCATATTATGTGTAATTTCTGACAAGGTTAATCGTGGTGTGGGGTATGCTGCATTTTGAGTGAAGGCTTATTTGTGTGGTTGTAATACTTATGTATTCCTGTTGCAGCTATTAGTTAACACTGCTACTTGTGTGAATCAACCCATAGTATATGGTGATAACTTTTAGACCTGTTTTAGTAGTGTTGAACCTATCGGGAAGTTGTTTCTCTTTTTATTTCAAGTTTTTTTGTTTATGTTAAATTTTGTTTAGCCACTTGAGTTGTTTATTTTATTTCGTTTTCATTAAACATTGTTTGAGAAAATCCTCTATTGAGGTTAGTACGAGGTGATTGTATTATAGGGTGTGAAATTCTTTTACGAGTTGTGAGGACGAGAGATAGTATCAAGGGTTGAGTGGTGTCGGCTCAGTAAAGCCTTGTATAAAAATATCGTCGTTAGTAAAAGAATTAAGCTAGGTAAGTGTCCCGCAGACGTAGGCAAGGTGTGCCAAACTGCGTTACCAAATTTCGGTGTTGATCTTTCTAATTTTGTATTTATTTTTCCGTTTTCATTTGTGTTGAAAATTTTAAAGTTGCTAATACAGTTACTTTATATCTAGTTACCGACACATATAGTTACAAGTAACGGCGGCAGAACCTTACAAGTAACTGCGGTCAAATCGAATTTTTTGCGAAACTACTACACCCCTTCGGAATTTTTTTCAATTAGTATCAGAACGGGTTACCGAATCAGAACTTGGTACACCAAGTCGGTGGAGATCCTTGTTTCGTAATTATGGCTATAAGAGAAGGGAACTCATCAAATAATAATTTCAAACAATAAGGGAAAACTCGAAAGGGTGAAAGAAAAGTGAAGAAAATTCAATGTCATGAGTGTCAAGGCTTTGGACATGTGCAAGCGGAATGTGCTAACACCTTGAATAAGAGAAAAAGGAATTCCTATACAAGCACTTGGAGTGAGAATAAATCTTGAAGTGAGTATGGTAGTGAAGAAGAAGCTGTAAATAGTGCTGCATTAGTTGCTTTATACAGCAAAAGTAACCAACGACGAAAATGTTAGTAAATCAGAAAATTCAGTAAAAAATGTAGACGAATCAGCTTAAAGCTCAATCTCATATTATGACAGTGATGACAATACTTCAGATGATAAAAAGGAAGGCATTTATGAAGACTATGAGTTAATGTATGCTAAATGGGTCCAAACATGTAAGAAAAATGAGAAGTTGAAGGAAGAAAACTCTACCATAAAGAATACTATTCAAGACCTTGAAAAGAAGTTGTTATCTGCAATAGATAAACTTAATGAAACAAAGTTGAGTTTGGTCAACATGGAGAAGGAAATAAGAATGTTAAATAGAGGTACCAAAAAGCTAGAATAGTTGTTGGAAATTGGTAAGACTAAAGTATATCTTCAAGGCATTGGCTATTGAGGTGAATGTTCTAAGTCGAATGATGAGAAAATTAGTGCGACCAGATCTGTCCAAGGAGAAATCTCAAAGGAAAATCAGAGATTCATACCTATATGTCACTTTTGTGGAGTAATCGGGCACGTAAAACTGAAATGTTACAAATGATGTTTCAAAGGGGTCAAAACTGAAAATCTAGACACTCTTTATTAAATTTCCAGCACCAACTCATGTTACCGAAACACTCTTGGGTTAGAAAGGGCCAAGTATAAACACAAAGACGTAGTAAAGGAAAAACAAGAAATTATCTAGATTCACAGTTAGTTACTGCTTTTGAAGAAATTGTTCAGACTGAGAATAAGTCAGTTACTTCAGATGAACAAATCAATCAGACAGTTTATAATTGAGATAATGTGACGAAGAATAAGCCCTAGTTTGAATTTTTTCGAGAGGCATAGGAAATGTATGCTTTACATTTTTTAAGTATAGTTTGATGTTATTTATTAAAAACATAAAACACAAAAAAAGAGGTTCGAAGGAGTTAACATCTAGATTTTTCACGTTTTATTCTGGTTTATCTTTATATTGTGGGTTGTTTGAGTTTGGGAAACATGTGTTCATATGGTTTATGTAAGCAGGAGATTAGTTAAGTTTGATTATAATTCGTTGAATGCATTTTTGGGGTTTATGAATTTGGTCAGTCTTATGAAGATGGAATTGAAGTGAGCAATGATATGTTGGCTAGTGTTTTGACTGATGGTAAATTGTCATTTTGGTATGCTTATGATTCTTCCGCTACACCTATTGCTGATTTTTATGTTTTTTAATCGCTAAGATTTATTGCATTAAAGGCATCCTTGTTTTGACATTCTTTTGTCCTAAAGGGGAGACATCAAATTGTTTTTGATGACTGTTCAATTCAGGGGGAGATTTTAAGGTTTCTCCGTGACTATTAGTCTTGCTTTTTGGCATTTTTTGTCCCAATGAAATAAATTTGGATGATTAGAAAATTGTGAGATTATTGTTTCTTTAGATATTCTTTGGAACTTGTTGTTTGATTAAGGGGGAGTTCTTGGTTTGTGCATTCGATGTTTATATGGTTTATATGTCCAATTATCTTTTTTAAGGGGAGTTTCAAATATGTGACAAATAATATCAAAAAGGGAGAGATTGTTAAGATATAGGTGATTATATCTTATTATTTAATTTTGGACATTATTTAATAATTGGCCTTAGTTGGATTTATGTGAGACTCTTTCAAGATAAGGTGATTGAAATTAAAATCTTAATCAAGATAGGATTTAATGTATATCCTATTTTGAGATAATAGCTATTTGGGTTCTTTTATAGCCAAAAACTTTCTGCTAGTTGTATTACCAAAATAGGATGCACTGACATCTATCTATTAAACGTGTGGATTGTATTCAACAGTGTTGTTAGGGGCTTTGAACAATACTTGTTAATTGTTAATCCAATGCCCAAACAAAAGAAGATAGTTGAAATTAGGAGCTGTCTTATTGGGCTTCTGGAAGCACTTCTTATTGGACTTGCGACCATGCAACATACTTTTGAGTAGAAACTTTACTGTGGTGAAATTCTATACTAAATAACATCCAAGTTTGACAGTTTGCACATCACTCTAGGATCTGTTGATATCATTTCTAGAAGTCCTCCAATTTGTGGAGATCTATTATTATCACTATACAAAGCTAGTCCTTAGTTCTCTTAGGAAGTATCTTAAAGACCCTTGCGTGTGGGTGGAGGCAAACGCATCTTCTCTCAACATTCTTTGTTCTCATACTGAGATTGGACTTGGCTTTCTCTTGATTATCTCTTTGCTATCTAAGTTGGATTGTGTGGTTGTTGTGTTTCACTGCTGTATGTGTTTTGGTTGTCCCTTGTCTATGGTGATTGAAACAAAGTACATGAAAAACACTACCGTGGGGACCTCTATGTTGATATAATTTCATCTTGGGTTGCAACGGTTGTTGATTGTTTTCTTTGTGGATGCAACATCTTGGAGTGGTAACGACTGGGTGTTGATTTTCGTTGTATGGCTCACGGTTGGGTTGCTCTGCATATTATGTGTGATTTCTACCAAGGTTAATCGTGGTGTGGGGTCTGCTGTATTTTGTGTGAAGGCTTATTTGCGTGGACTATCATACTTGATGTCTTCCTGCTGCAGCTGTGAGTTAATACTGCCATTTGCATGAATCAACCTATAGTGTATGGTGACAACTTTCAAACCTGTTTCAGGGGTGCTGAACTTATCAAGAAGTTGTTCATCTTTTTATCTCAAATGTTTTCGTTTATGTTGAATTTTGATTAATCACTTGAGTTATTTATTATATTTCGTTTTCATTAAACATTGTTTGAAAAAAATTCTCTGTTGAGGTTAGTAGGAGGCAGTCATATTATTGGGAGTGAAATTCTTTCACAGGTTGTGAGGATGAGGGATAGTGTCAAGGATTGAGTAATATCGGCTCAGTAAAGTCTTGTATAAAACTATTGTCATTAGTAAAAGAATTAAGCTGGGTAAGGGTCTCACAAACGTAGGCAATGCTGATATAGTTATTTTATATTTAGTAACCGACAGATACAGTTATAAGTAACTGTGGAAGAACCTTATAAGTAACTATGGTCAAATTGAAGTTTTTGCAAAACAACTGCATCCTTCGGAATTTTTTTCAGGTAAACTACTAATCTCCGATACTTTGAAGCCTGGACAATATAGAGAGGGTTCATGGACTCTTTCCCGGTCTTGTAGTCTCCTCTCCAGCTAAGCAACAAAAAGTTACGAATTATAAAACCTGCAGCACAACACATACGTGTTCTTAGTTTTTACAGTGTACCTGTAACTTCAAAGGTTCCCAACAACTCTCCTCTGATTCAGGCTTCTGTAATAGTCTCTTCACTGGAGTTGCTGTGTTTATATTCTTTGATCAGGAGATTGCTTATTCTTGACCAAATTAGCGCTTTATCTATTCTCCTTACCTTGTACATCATTAATAAGAGATGAAAAGGGGTCTGGTTTTCTCAAAACTTGCTTCCCATTTCCGAACTTCTTAGAACTTTGCACTGATCGATCAAAGATAGAGTCTGAAGAGAGTAACCTTCTACTTGACATGCTTCTGGCTAGAGAAGGTTGAGGCCAGGCAATAAATGCTGCTGAATTGACCTCACTCTGAGAGAGTGACTTCGATCGTGTGTGTTTCAATCTTGAAGTTGACGTTTCATCATTAACTTCATTACAATTCTCAACATTTTTAATAGAGGAGGTGTAGACAGCTTCTTGATAGAGTCCTCGTCTAAAATCCACAAGTTGCTCCTCAAGCCGAACAATCTCCTCTTCTAATACAGCTACTTCTGCAAGCAGCTCTAACATCTGCAAAAGCAAAATTATGCCCGCAATATAATTATGACTCCAGAAACCAATGATCTGGTTGATTCTTCCAATCACTCCATTGATTGTTTTCCTTGTGCTCAAAAAAAAAAGAGAGTGCATTTTCCATAAGAGATATTAAAGAAGCTTGAAATAGAGAATTTACTAACATAAGGAGGGAGATAAGGAGGTAAGCGAGGTAATGATCCCAAAGGTCTTGTAAAAGCTCTCTCCAATGCTCTGTGAATGTTCTCTTCATACCTAAGCTTCTTCTTCAATTTATCAACCTGCAAATTTCCGGCCAACAACAGTTAAATTAAGAGTGAGATGAAGTCAAAGAGATAGTTAAAGAGAAAAGAAAGTACATCTTCTAGTAGTGCCAATTTCCTTTCCCTGTTTTGTCGTCGCTGATGGAGTGCAGATTTCCGGCCACCAACCAGTCTGCTTCCTGGACTCTCCATCTTCTCCTTCTATATAAATTATATAAAATGCAATACATAAGTAAGAAAAAAATTAGGCAGAGGAATTCATTATTAAAAGAGAGAGAAAAAATAATACAAAAGGCAAACTATTCTTTTTTTCAGATAAGGAGAGAACCAAGAGCAGATTTTTGGATCTAAAATGCATGCTTTTTCTGTTTGATATAAGTTTTTGGTTCTGCAAGAACATGTCAAGAAACTAATCAAGCTTTCAAAACGTGCATACACTATCTTTAGGAATAGAAACAGAATAATCAGTTACCAAATTAAGCTCCTTTCTCTACTTTGAGCAAACTGGAAATCTGAGCAAACTCAAGATCGCCCATCTTAAATTCATCAATTTTCCAGACAGAAACAACCACCCCATCTCTAAATCATTGCCAATAACAATAAAAATGCTAAGAAAAGATGGAGGGAGAAGGAGAGAGAGTGAAGAAGAAGAAGAAGAAGAAGAAGTTACCTTGTCATGGTTTGAAGTAGCTTTCATTGCCTGAAGAGCAGTGCGGACTCTAGTATTCATCTTTTCCAACTTGGAAACGAAACAATAATCCAACAGATATCAATCAAAACCTGATTAACCGAAAAAGAAGTAACTAAACAACTGAGTTCTTAGTTCAATCGAAAACAGAAAGGAAAGTAAAAGGAACCAATATTAGAATATAATACCTTAGATTTTCTCTTTCACAGAAAGCGGGAAACTTGAAAGCAGAGAGACGACCAGAAATGGAAATGCCTGAACATTATATTAAGCATTCGTTCAATAGTATGACCTGTTTCATTAGAAATAGAAGGAAAAAAGCAAAGTCTTGAACAGAGTGTAAGAAAGCAACAAAAGCTCTCAGCAATATAGCAGAAGAAGATAGAAAAGGGCAAAGGATTGGAGCTTAAAAGCGCCATCCAAGAAAAGGGTAACAGACAAAAGCTTATTAAACTAATCCAGCAAATTAATTAGAACCCTGAAACAGAAAAACATTAAAGCGTAAGAAACCTGACAAGAGTTAAGAGTATATATATAATACAAGTAGAACAAGTTGAATTAAGGTGACAAGCAAATCCACTAACGCCAGGCAATGAAAACTACGTACAGCGTCAAATACTGTTTTTGGAATAGTTTAATTTAGTTTCACTACTGCTTTCTTAGTTCTATCACTTATGCTGTGCATGCAAATTGCAACGCAAGCGGGGAGAGAGAGAGAGGCGGCATGAAAAAGTCGCATCTCATTGTCACTTGGCCTTTTTCATGTTCATGGATATGTCTCTCAAGTATTGTCATCCACTTTTGTGATCGTATTCTGTCTGTGTCATTGTTAAATGTTTGTACGTTGATAACCTTTCTCTGGACACAATAAGACACCATAAAAATTAGACAAAGGATCTAGACTCCTTATTTACGGGTACGTTGTGTTTTTTTATAGTTGATTTGGTATGCTATAGACAGTTGACCATGGGACCCAGGATGGAATTAAGTGGATTAAAATTGCACATTCTAATCTACCAGATGATTCCATCTTAAGTTAATTGAATTATGTCTTATATTGATTAAAAAAATTAAGCCAAATTTAACTCTTTTTTTTTCCTTTACACATATTTAACAATAATTTCCAATAAAATATTAAAATTAAAGCACCACTATTGAAATTTGACTCTCTTTTACAATTTTTAACCTAAACTCTTCATAATACCAGAAGATTTACATTGTTATCATCAAACTTTTCTTTTCTCGTATAGTTTAAAAGTTTCACTCATTAGAGTAGGAGTAAAAAGGACTAATTTGTAAATTAAAATCTTAGTTCATATTATGAAAGTACTAACACTAACTATAAATAATGTGGGATCATGAAAAAAAATATTAATATGTATCTAAATGTTGTGATTATTAATATAATGAAAAATTCAGTAAAATTTTTATTATGGTGAAAATTTGGTAGTAATTATATTAGTATAAGATTATTTGCAGAAGTACAGTAACAATGTCTTTCTGATGGATCAGAAGGCAGTTTTAAGTCATCAAATTTGCACCATTTTTGTTACCTATTTAATTGCATATATAGTTTATTGAGCTTATATACCACTTGTATTGAGAAGGCTTAGGATGATAGGAATGTCTTTTGTTTTCATTTCTTTTGAGGGGAGGCTCTAATATCATCTCCCTAAACCACATGATAATCTCCTCCTTTCTTACGTTCAAATTTGAAGTGGTCCAATGATCCAAAAATGGAGGAACTGAAGTAAATTAGTCTCATGGGCACATGTGTAAGCATTTCATTGCCAGCAGTCTTTAGGTACAACCACCTTCACCTGCAAGTCCAGCCATAAATAAGGTTTAACGAAACTAACTTCCACTAAGTTATAATTACGAGTCGATGATTCATGGAGTTCAAAACCTCGGATTCCCAGTTTTTAATTTTTAAGTTTGAAGGGCTGTTATTGTTCATGTTTCGCAACACTACCGTCCAAAGAAAGCAAGCTAATATGTCTGAATAAACTAAGAAAGTTTTGCTAATCTCTAGGACCCATGTTGTTTATACGCTTCGTGATGTTACTTTCTTCTCACACAAGTGTCACATCTTGTTTTCTCCTCCTTCAATGAGCTTTACATGGTTTTTGTATCATTTTATGTATCTGATTGCACAAACATATGATTCTTTGCAATTATATGACTTAATGATGACTAAAATCAAATATTTATTTCAACTTCGTGTATTTGCCAAGATTTCAACTCTGGTAATTCTTAGTTCCTTGCTATCACATCATATATCATATCTTGTGTCCTTAAAAATGTAAATTTTAATATATTTAACTCTAATTTTTGGAGACGATGTTACAAATACATGTAGTATTTTTGGTTCATGGAAAAGTATAAAACACACCCTCAATTTCAAATCGTACTAATTCACTACAACAAAAAGACACATTTCGCGTCGTCTTCGTTTAAGACGTTGCGAATTGTAGGAGGCTTTGGCAACGTCTTCGTAGACGTCAGGAGAGGTGGCAAAATTCGGCGTCGTTGGATGCAGACGTCGTTGAAAACCTATGTTTTTTA
>JANKOD010000191.1:21073490-21086802 GCA_026284645.1 Erythroxylum acuminatum
TTCTAAGGTATGTGTTACCGGATGTCGGAATTTTGGCTTTAGTTTGTTTCGAAATTGAAATTTTTTTTGTAAATCCATTTCCGCTTTATGACTTCCGCTTCGATTTGTGTTTCGTTTTGCTTTGGGCCCTTGGGTTTTCATTTTTAGTCTCTCCGTTCGCTTTCCGTTTGTTTTTCCGGTTGGGGTCCGGTTCCAAAATAGGGTCCCAACATATCACATAACACATAACATGTACATTTAACCATCAAAACATAACACTTGACAAATCAATGACGAAATGCGCAAACAAATGGCTCGAGAGTTCCTATGGGTTGAAATGGAGAAACTGAAGTTTACACCACGAACAAAATGAGTTTGTTCTTAGGATCTCATATGCCACAAGTAGGCAGCTGGGAGAACACAAGCAAATATTCATGCTCAATTCATTTCATGACATACTCACATTTTCATGCTTTTCAAGCTATTTCCTCTTTTGACTATACAAAATGTCATAACATGGTCATAATCATAATGCATTTTCAACAATCACAACAATTCCAGTCCAACAATTAAGTATATACACATGCAAGTAAACAAATTGACCATTTACATAATAACTATAAACACGTTATCCACCTAAATTGCTCGAAAATCCAAACTCAATTGTTCCTTTCCTCTTGCTCTTAGGTAAGATTTTATTGGTTCCCTAAAACAAACCAATTTTCTCATTCAATCCAAATTCAAATGTAAAATCATAAAACTTCAACCATCAAAATGGTAAAATTAAACTTACACTTAACCTACCCATAGTCTATCTAGGTTTGAAAAACCAAAACCTAGTTTAGAAATCCATTAAAAATCAAAATGGTTTCTTCTTTCTCTTCTTTCCTCCAACACTAACTGATTCTTTCTCTGATCCCTTTTGTTTTTCTGCCAAGCAAGAAAGAAAGGTGAACTTACCTTAAACTTAGCCCAAATCTCCTTCTTTCTTCTTCCTTCCTAGCTTCCCACAATTTTCTTCTCTTCTTTCTTTCTTTTTCTACATTTTCTTCTCTTCTTTTCTCTTCTTCCACGATTTTCTCTTCTCTTCTTTCTTATTCAAGACAACAATTTGTCTTGGTTTTCCAAAAATACCCCTCCTTCATTTAATCGAAAGACTATTTACTGCTTAGGTTGTTTAAATATCATACTATACTCTAATTTAATCTTAACATTTCCATTCAAAATTCTAATTTCTACTTATGCCCACTAAATTAATGGACTCAATTATAAAAATAAATAAAATAAATCAATAAATAAATCATAAATAACTAAATAAATAAAATTAAAAAATTTTGGGGCCCAACACATTTTATATTATGGAGTCAAAGTACCACAAATCTCTTAACCCTCTTCGCCAGAAACACCTTCAACGATATCTCTTAATTATTATATGGATTCTCTATAGACAACAAATATCGTTGACATTAATTATTATATGGATTCTACGGACAACATTAATTGTTAGCTTGTCATTCCTATAATCTGTGCGATGCTTTTAGCCGTATATATAATAACTATATGCTATGAAATTGATCAATATATTGTGTTACCGAATTTGTGAACTTAATGCCCTTTTGGCTTTGTGAACTTAATGCCCTTTTGGCCTTTCACAATTTAGTTCGTTGATATGCATGTGATAATCCATTAGTAAAGCAAGAAAAAGTCTATCTTTAACACGTTAACATGGTATGGATCAACATTTCATTCACTCTATTGTCTGTGCTTACCGTATCTCCCTGTCTATTATTCGTAGCTCACTCATTTTATATGTTGTGTGTTGTATATATTTGGGGTGTTTTCCAATCCATCTTGCTGTCTTCTTTCTTTTTGCTTTGCTGTAACTTTCCTTGAAATTGTAGTGCGGGAATGATTTAGATTTCCCTTAGTTTGAAGCTTCCCTTTAACGATGTTTGTTGTTGTTTTTATAACATCATATATAAATGGACATATCTGTCATATTTGTTTTAATTTTGAATTTCACAATCTAAAAACTAGTCCTAATTTTGTTTTTTAGACACGAGCAGTGAAGGTAATCGAGTGAATAATCAAATAATCAAATTGATTCGTATACATCAATTAACACTTGTTCCATGTTGCTTATCTTGTTGCCTATTGGTGGGTGTTACAAAAGAGACGCGCAAAAGACAAGCTTCAAATGCTTACACCATCGGAGAGATCACAATCAAGGGAGAGTATTATGTGAAGAATTTATTTCATTCCAATGGGAGAAATATAATTAGAATGTAGCCTAAACCATTTGTTGAATTATGTGATTTATTAGTTGGAAAAGGTGTGCTTCGACCTACTGTGAATGCAACTGTTGAAGAACAAGTAGCAAAGTTTCTATACATATTAAGGCATAACGTTACCAATCAGGAGATTGCGTTCTTTTGGAATCAATTTGGGGAAACTATAAGTCGTCATTTTCATAGAATTTTGAAAGCAATTATAGAGTTAGAAGACATCTTTCTAACACAATCTAACGGATTAGAAACCCCATCAGAAATATTGAACAGTAGTAGATTCTACTCATTTTTTAAGGTGATTTTCTTTTCTTAACTCAGTATAACTATATTAAACACACATAAAGTTTCATAATAATATAGTTCAATGTTAGGATTGTGATAGTGCAATTGATGGTACACATATCTGTGTCAAAGTACCTACTCGAGATGCTCTTAGGTTTCATGGAAGCAAGGATTATCTAACATAAAATGTGTTGTGTGCTTGTTCTTTTAATATGAAGTTCACATATGTATTGACTGGGTGGGAAGGAACAACATCCAATTAACGAATTATGAAAAGTGCACTAACCAGGCAGTACTCACTTAAAATTCCCCAATGTAAAAATAGGGCTCAAATATTATTAATTAATAAATGTCATAACTTACATTTTGACATAGTTTTATTCATCATAGGAAAACATTATCTTGTTGATGCTAGATTTATGATAAGAAGTAGCTTATTACACTGTATCGAGGGGAACGATATCACTTGAAAGAATATTCAAGGAATCCTTCATGAAATGCTCGTGAATTATTGAATCATCGATATTGTCGTGTAACGTTATCGAAAGGGGATTTGATGTGTTGAAAAAATGGTTACTTATTATAGCATCCACCACAGAACCAACATATAACATTTAGACTTAAAAAAATTATTATGGCTTGTGTCATTTTGCACAATTTCTTAATTAGTACAGATCTAGATGATCCATTCCTTAATGAAGAGTACGATGGAGGAGAAATGATAATCAAGATGTCTATGAAAATGACGATGACAATGATGCACACAGTGGGGACATTATAAGAGATAACATTGTTGCTATGTGAGCTGATTACACTTTAGGATAGATATTGTCACATCATAATAAATTTATGTCTTCTATTATTTTTTATTGCTTTTAAAAATATTTAATGGATACTTTTATTTAAATATGGCACTGTTTATTAGTGTTAACGTTTTCACATGCAATGTCTCTTTGTAATGCTTATTCATTATTTTCACTAATTTTTTTTGTTCTTGCTTTTACATTATTTGGAAATATTTGAAGCTTCAATATTGTGTATGCTTTAGATATAAAGTTCAACCTTTATAGTTGAATTTGTAACATACATAATGCCACCCTGAAGAGAGTCGTGTATTTGAAATCAAGCTATGGATGATGCCTTGGTTGATGCATACTTGCACCAACATCGACAAGGCAATCGAGTTGGTGGGACTTTCACAACGTATGCATTTGACACAATTGAAGCTGAGCTAAAGAAAAAATTTCCCGATAAAGGAATTAGTAAGGAAAAAATAAAAAATCGCTATAAGATTATCAAGAGCAAGTGGAGTAAATGTTTTGATTTATTCTCAAATGGAGGTAGTGGATTTGCATAGAGTCCTATAACAAATATGTAGAGTGCTAAGCTAGAAGTGGGGGAGAGCTTGATTCAGGTGAACCTGTTTATTATTTTGTTGGAAGAAAATATGATATATGTTATGATTTGGTTGATTCATGAACTTGTTTTTGCAACAGGCTAAACCAGAAGCCACTGATTAGAGAGAGAAACCTATTAATAACTATGAGAAGTTGGTGGAGATTTATGGTCGTGATAGAGCAACTGGGGAGCATGCAAAAGTGGATTTTCAAACACTATGGATGACAATAATGAAATGTTGTTTCACAATGTGTTAAGTTTATGAGACAATGTAATGGTGGATGGTGATCGTATTGAATCTCCAATGGGAATCCTAGGTCAGTCTCAAAATGTAAACCTAGGTACATCTAGGAAAAGGAAAAATAGGGCATCCTTTGATGACGGTGAAGATGTCATCAAAAATGGACTTAACATAGTTGCTGGAGCCATTATGAAATCCACTTCACTATTGGTTAAACCAATTCCAATTCCAAAAGAAGAACTATATAATCATTTGGTGGAGTTGGGAGTGGAAGGTTCAAAATTGTATGAAAGTTGTATTTTTCTTGTTCATAGGCCTAATGAGGTGAGGGTGTTACTTGGTGCACTAGTCAATATATGTAAGAACATGTTGGAGTTTATGATGTCTTCTAAGGGATAGTAAATGATACTGCCATTGTTACTATATCTTAGGACTATTTTGATGACTTGGTGTCTTTTATATACTGGAGTTTAGTATGTCTAGTCCCTTGTCCCTCTCTTATATTTTGGTCACATATTTTGTTGATGGAATGGATGGTCATTGTTGCTTATTTTGCAATTTGTTTTTGATATATGTATCTCAGTTGATGATTGAGTAGCAACTAAATGAAGACTCAAATTTTCTTGATTCGTTGCTTTGGTGTTGTTTATTCTAACCTTGATCATTTATAATATTTTCAATGCACATGATGGATATTTTGATGTTGTCTTGCATGTTTTGGTTCAGAAATGCATGTTAGATTTATTTGTTCTTGGAGATATATTTTACTGACTTTATATTGCCTTCTGAGTTTAACCTTAGCATTATGAATTTTTGTTGGAAAAGTTGTGTCAGTGGAATGCAAAAGCGAACGCGAGAGAATAATGAGGATAATGCCTTGAGAATGTCACTAAAGACTGTGATCAATACTTTACCATTATGATGATATGTCATTCCAATATTCACTCCAGCTTCAAATTCTGGGCTATTCAAGGCAAACGAGAATTTTAAGTTTTATGAAAATGCCAAAAATCTCATAACGAAACTCAAACTTATATTAGTTCTAGACACATCTAATCCTTTCAAATTGGTCAATTTACTCCAAACATGTGATGCTAAACCCCATTTCAAATTTCTTGTCCCAGTAATTGGATATCGTACAGAAGCTAGATTCCCTAATGCTAATTCGTCAACTGCATCTGATTCCAAGAATGCAATCTCCACTAGCCACTGACAATTCCTAGCCAACGTATTTTTGGCATATGCATTAATTTCATAAACACCAGACATCTGAAGTTTCTTCAACCGGGGGAAGTAGAGTGCTATAGCTTTAATGGCATCACCGCTAATGCTTTCTCATGTATTTGGTCCATATTAAATACTCTCAAGCATATCATGTCTAGCTACTATGACTGCATGTTGTAAAAATTGATCGGATTAGAGCAGGTTCGTAGCTAAGTAGAACCAAAGGAATAGTAATGAACACATAGATTTTACGTGAAAAACTCCCAAATTAGGATAAACTACAAGCAAAGATAGAAGAATTTTACTACTGGAAAGTGGAGAAATACAAAGAAAAACAAGACCCACAAAAATTCACAAAATATTTGTCTCTTTTCTCTTTCTTTTCTCTCTCACCTCATTTCTCTCTTCTCTGCTAATTGGATGCACTCTCTATGTTTATCTCGCGCCTATTTATAGGCAGGAGATTGAAGGTATGGTTGGCCAAATTGACCAACCATTGTTTGTCATATTAGGCTTGTTAGGCACCGAAAATTTGGTGCCTAACATGCCAAGCCTACTAAGTTTGACAATTCTCCCACTTGAAGATTTAATTGAGAATTAATCATATCTTCACATAATTCTTTCTATCTTGCCTCATCATGTTGCTTATGTCTCTGTCAAGCCACTTGAGGATCGACACTACATAAACTTGTCAGCATTTATTGCTTTTGTCATAAAATCTGCCAGGTTATTCATTGCATGAATTTTCTACATGTCCACCATCCCTTCTTCAACTTTCTCATGAACTAAGTGATATCCAACTCGAATGTGCTTTGTCTTTGAATGAAATGATGGATTCTTTGCAAGATGCAAAGCACTCTAACTGTCATAATACAGAGTAATATTCTCTTGTTTATTCCCAAGTTCTTCCAACAACATCTTCAACCACATTGCCTCTTTACTGGCTTGTGTAGCTGCTATATATTTTGCTTCTTGTTGATGTAGCCACAACTGATTGTAGTTTTGAAACCCAGCTCATAGCTCCTCTAGCTAGTGTAAACGCATATCTTGTAGTGGATTTATTTTATCAAGATCACCTGCATAATCAGCATCAACATATCCTCTGACAGTAAAATCTAATCATCCATAACATAATACAACATCTAAGGTTCCCTTGATATATCTGAGAATCCTCTTAACAGTATTCCAATGCTTTCGACTAGGATTCACCATGTATCGACTAACTACTCCCACTGTATATGCAATGTCTGGTCTTATACAAATCATAGCGAACATTAACCTTCCCACTATTGATGTATACGGTACTCAAGACATCTCCATCCTCTCGTCTTCATTGCTAGGACTCATACTTGAGGATAACTTGAAATTAACAGGAAGAGGGGTATAAATTGACTTACAATCTTGAATGTTGAATCGCCGCAAGATCTTCTTCAAATAATTCTTCTGAGAAAGCCAAATCTTCTTGTCTTCCTTACTTTTGTGCCGACTATCTTCTTCCAGAATAGTAGCTACAATATTGTCGAAGACTAGAGTGTCTAAGTTGTTTGTTAAATTGATGACGAGTTGATCATACGATTTTGGTGGACTTTGGAATAGAAGTTCTGCACGTTCACTTATCTATATTGTGTGCCCCAATGATGTGAGTTGGGAAAATAGAGTATTTAAAGTATTTACGTACTAGTATATAGTTTCCTCTTCAGAAAAATTTTGTTGTGGAGTAATTTGGCCTCTTACATTTTTGTGAGATGATCCCAAATCTCTATTGCCGTCTTCTTCTCCTCTATGCTTGACAACACCCCATCTGTTAGTACCAGATGGAGATTTGCAATAGCATTACCGTCCATCTCATTCCACTTATTATCATCTATGAATGTTGTCAGCCTTTCGCTGATGGCTACTAAACAGTTATCTATTTTCAAGATAGCCTTCATCTTCAACTTCCACAATGAGAAATTACTCCCTTTGAACTTTTTAATCTCAAATTTTGCTGCCATTGCTTCTATCACGAATAGAATTTTGGCTCTCACTATTTTACGTGAATAGTATTCGTATATATGAATAGTACCTAAACGTATTAATAGTTTTGTATATGTGAATAGTACCATATGCATATGTATGAATAGTATCATACACGTGAATAGTACTTTATACTTGAATTATAGTAACTGCATAGTTTAATGCAAAAATAAATGCATCAACAGTTGTCACCTTTTGTGGTTACTGTTCACCAACTTTTACTGTGCTCACTTAAACTCTAAACTGATTACGCCAAAAAGTTTGTCATAATTTTCTCAACAAGTTTCTCAACTAGCTCTAATACCACTTGTTATAAAAATTGACAAAATTAGAGCAAGTTCGCAGCTGAATAGGACCAAAGGAATAGTAACAAACACACATATTTTACTTGAAAAGCTCCCAAATTAGGGTAAAAACTACGGGCAAGGATAGAAGAATTTTACAACTAAAAAAATGGAGAATTATAAAGAAAAACTAGGCCCATAAAAATACACAGAATATTTTCATCTCTCTTTCTTTTTCTTGTCTCTCTCACTCACATCTCTCTTCTATGCTAATAGGATGCACTTTTTTTTGTTTATCTCCTGCCAATTTATAGGCAGGAGACTGAAGGTATGGTTAGCCAAATTGTCCAACCATCATTTGTCTTATTAGGCATGTTAGGCACTGAACACCAAGCCTACTAAGTTTGACACTGCAAGTGTAGAATCTATTATGTCCCGACAAAAATCACAACTGATTTCACGAACTCCCCTAGCTTCAAGTCTAATTATTTCATCTGTTATCTCTGGCCCTCAAAACTGAAGCTTCTAGGTGTTTTTGGATCGAGAAGAAAGCGATTCTACAGTTGTAGCATCCAATTGGTGGAATCTGAGATCCAGTGTATCCCACAAGCTAGGGGAGGAACCCAATAACCTACAGACTCCATATACATTTCTAGCGTTGAAGATTCATGTTATGTCATTATTCAATAAATGATCCCCAATTAACTCTATCAAACTTCGGTATTCAAGCTTCGAGAGATAGAAAAAGCGAGAGAGGGAGAGAAAGAGCTATGAAATAAAGCCAAACTTTAACCAAGATTAGAGCTAAATCTGAACATGAACATGTAATGGGCAATACCTGCATAAGAACTGTTATGTAATTGCAGAGCTTAAAGCTTGCAGAACACAAGGACTTTTGCTTCAATTTCAACTGATACATCTCAATGAAGGCAGGTTATCTTTGAAACAATTACATGGACTAAGAATAAAGATCTAAACACAACATCCAATTTGATTCTTTATTCCATAATAATAATTATATAATAATGTAGTCATTATATCTAAAAGAACATTGTCAATTGCCGCAATTCCTAAATTCTACCTTATTATCTTAGAAGTCATAAAGTACACTCAAGCTTTGTTGCTGATGATTACCAACAATTTGTTTTGTGTCTTTTGGTGAACCTTTGTGATTCTCTCCATTTGTTCGCGATTCTCATTATCGGTTCATCATCTTCTCGTCATCCGTTTATCATCGAGGTAAGTACATTTATCCTGACAATTCTGATTTGGGTTTTATTTTTGCTTTGATTATTGTTGTTAAATGGTATGTGAATGGTCAATTTTTGGGTAATACTTTGAGTTGTTTCTGTATAAATGGAGTGTTAATGTTGTTATTAGTTAGGGTTTAATTTTTGAAGCCTATAGGTTTTCGATGAAAGTCCTGATATGTATTTATTGTTCTGTTTTGATAGGAAATGAATTTTCCAACACACGTATGCTTTGAGTGTTCTGTTTTAAGTGTTCAAACATTCAAGAAATTCATATGGGTTGTCCTACAGTTAATGTTATAGACATTCCCGAAATCCAAGCTTTAGGAAACAATTATGATGTTTAGGGTACAAATATGACAAGTCCATAAAAGAAAAGATCTTTTAGTACATGAAGGAAAATAATGGGAATAGTGAATACTAGAGCTAGGTATTTGAAAATCATAGGAGAAGAATGTTGGAGAATAAGGGAAAAATAAAAGTAAGAACTTGGATGAAATTTTTTGTAATTAATCCTAATACATATAATATTATTGATTGATAATATATTTAATAGTTTTATGTGATAATATAATAATTTTTATTTAATATTTATTAGTGGAGGTAGTGGTTTAAAGGAGACAATTTTCTATTAATTTAGTGAAGTTAGTAAAAGAAATGTCAACTCTTTACAAATTTAGTGGGTTAGAAGAGAAAATGGTTAGTTTTGCTTACTTGGTCTATAAATTCTTGTAAGCTTATATAAAGACATTATTTGTATGTTCATTTGTATGATATTATACATTCAATCGTACGTAAAAAAAAAGTTGAGAACTTTAAAAGATTTTTTTTTGAGAGTTTGGAGTCAGGATATTTTGTTGGAAAATAATTTAAGTTGAAAGTAACTAGAGTCTTTTGTATTATTTAGTACATGAATAGATCAATAAAAGGTTGGATTTTCCATATTTCTTTTGTTCATTTTATTTGACTGAATTGTACTAAACACTTGTGTGTTGAAAATATGAGTGAACACTAAAATACTAGTAGTATAAAGTAGTAAAAAATAAACATATTTGTTAGTCAACAATTAGAATTTAGTAAACTTAAGTTTAACTGTTGTACAAAGAATTCAACAATCTTATTTAATTCCACTACACCTGAAAAAGTCTCATAACACTTGTAATTAACAAATGGCAAACAAAGTCACATAAATCCCAAGGACTTAGGATTCCATATCTATGCTTTTTAATCCATTTTAAAAAGAGAAGAAATATCAATCAAGTAATTTGTACACATAAATCAATTTAGTCGTCCATTAACAATGATGCTTTTAATATTTTTGAAATAGATCATCACTAGTTGGTCTGGTCTTCATACAATTAACTGATGAAACAACATTCATATTATATACGACCAATCCATAATTTAATGATGTTAAATGAAACAACATTCATATTATATACGACCAATCCATAATTTAATGATGTTAATGGTTCATCAACTTGTGAGCAACATTAGTTATGAGCTTTATCTTCATCTGAATGTCATTAGTTCAGGAGATTTAACCCTCTCCCAATATGTAATTGAATGAAAAATGATCCAAATCCATAAAGGGGCTATTATAATATCCTCTACTTTTGAAGTAAGGGTTGTCTTCTCTTCTAAAATGATCAAGTTTAAGTAGAATTATCTACATATTACCAAACACAAGATGTAATTTGGTCATGCACACGTAAATTTAGAAGGAAGTGGATCTTTTAGGGGAATTTCGTCTCACTTCTATTTTTTATTATGTTTTTAGTAATTGTTTCTTATTTTTAATTGTTATTTTTAAATATAAAAAAAAACTTTTTTAGTTGTCAATATCAATTATAGTTATAAATTTATTACTAATAATACTATATTAGTGAAAATTTAGAGATAAAATTAGTAAATAAAATAACAATATTTATTAATAAATAGTAGTAAAATATTTTATTAAAATAGAAAATAGAAATTTTTAAATATATTTATAAACTAATATTAATTTGTTAATATATATTAATTATGAAACCCAATTTTATTTAAATTTTATGCTTTTAAAAGATATTTAAAATTTTAATTTTATTTTCTAAATATTTATTAAAATTTAAAATATTCATTTTAATAAAAATTATATTAATTATAACCATTAAATCAAAAGCCAATTTTCATAAATTATAATCTTAATTAACGAAACTTGAGAATGACGATTTTAATTAGTGTACTTTAGGTTCACCAATAGCTACAACAAAAGAGAAGACAAAAGAAAAAATAAAACTAGATCTGACAATAATTAACTTAAATTTCCCAACACCCAAAGAAAAATTTATACTAGTCAAAGATTTGAAATAAGATGGAGACAAAAATAGTAAAGAAGATAAAACTAAATCTAAAAGTAAATTTTAATTTGCTCTTTGATTCAAACAAATTAATTTATTGACGTTCGACTCATTTCTTATCCAACATATTGTTTCGTTTTATTGTTTTTATGTTTCTTGTTTTAGTTCTTTAAAAAGAATTATATTAATAAAATATGTTTGTCTTGATATGTTGTATTTTATTTTAAAAATAGAAAAAACAATAGGTTGCAAAAACACAAATTCTATTCTTTTGAATATTATCACAACTGGTTTAGAAAACCCAAAACAAGTTTTTTTTGTATCATCATATATGGTTTAAAAATCAAAAACAAGTTTTTTTCTTTCGTTTTTCTGCTGCAATCCTTTCTTTCATACTTTATTCTTCATACTTTGACAATTTTCATTTCTTTTTATTTTCTACTGCAGTTTTTAACTTCTTCATTTCCTTCATTCCTTATGCTTTGTTTAATCATAATCTCTTGTGCTTTTCTTTACAAGGTATCTTATGATAATGATCTTGATCTCTTGATTTAATTTCTTTAAAATGATTATAATCGCCTTCTTTTTAAAAACGATTGCAAGAACTTAAGAGACAATTTTTAGTAGATTGCTAATATTCTGTTTCAGAATGTGTTCTTTACTTTTACTTAAAAAACTCAAAATATAGAAGTTTATAACTTTTCTAAACTTTTCAAACTATATGAACACGTGTATTATATTAAATACGAAATTGTCTTTATTGCAGGGCATGTTCTGTGTTGAAGAGCGTCGATAATCGTCCATCTTCTTTGTAGTTTGCGGTTGTCCATCTGTTAAGGTAAGTTGTCCAACTAAGTAATGTCTACAATGTGATCGATTTTGTGTTGTACTTTGCAATATTTTTAGAATGATTGATGAGTTTTTATGTTGGGGTTTAATAGTCTAAGTATTTATTGTAATATCTAGTTCTCATTCTGAGGGTTAGAACCCTAGATTTCTGTAATTTAGAAATAGTAATGAGAGATTTGAAAAGTACATTTCACGCTCATGCATAATGTCGGCACACACACTTGTTAAAACACTTTTCCTTTTGCGCCTGTCCTCAATCGTGGGGACTATGCCACGATTGTGCCTTTCTTCTTTTTCCTTAAATTCATCACCTATAGTAATATTATTAACAATCTCAATCTATCACCGATTGATCACTATATGCACTTTCATGTGTTACTCTAATTCATCGTAGACTTTGAACTATGGGAACTATGACTAATAATTATTCAATAAGCCATATATTACTTCTTATATCATCTCCACGCATATAATACGTATGTGCTCAACATTCTTACTTGTCATGGTGATCCCATTAGCAAATATGTACTCACAATAACAATTCAACTTAACATTTTGAACTTCTATATATGTCGCTATCATTTAGCTCATCTTCCAATTACCATTTTATCGTCATACATACGTATGTTCACAATCAATTCAAAATTATAGATGCATAATCATCCTGAAATTCTAATCTCAATTCCACTAACATATTCTTATGGTGGATCATAACTATTGTCACATTAATCAAGAACCATTTCAATTCCAAGTTCATCTTTATGCATCAAAAGCCTCGGACCTTTAGTGTCCGGAATCAGTACAATCAAGTCCACATTCAAAGATAACTCAGAACATAATTTATAGCAAAAAAAATAATTAAGTGAGACCGTCTAGGTTACTCACTGATCGCTCCAGAAGCTATTGCCTCAAAGTCCCAGCGGCAACGTCGAGATGTTGACGTTCCAAATGCTCGTCTATATCATGTAATATACATTTACACATATCACAAATTTGCACAATTATACACATACTCATTTATGCACATATGTATACATATGGATTATGTACAATGCATATTCAATGACAATCCCGAGTATCTTTTACTTATTTTTGTCACATAATCATTAGACCTGGCAAACGGGCGGGTGGTCCGGGTATGGGTACGGGTCTCACGGGTACG
>JANKOD010000191.1:21086902-21100339 GCA_026284645.1 Erythroxylum acuminatum
TGGTGGCTGGAAATTCTCTAATAGTTGTTTGTATTTAGTCTATATAAGACTACCAAGTTTAATAATAAATATGTGAGAGTGTTATGTTTTGTTCAATCTTCATCCTTCATCTTCTTTATCTTCAAAATTCCAACAACTACAGCACCTACCAAGAAGGAAGGAGAGGTATTACTTAAAGATTGCCTCATCCTTTCTGTTGGTAGTGCAATTCCCTAACATGCAATCTTTTCTTCACGCCATCCAGGTAAACATAATGACGTTTTAGATCAGTTTCACGGCTTTGAATTGGTTAATTTACCTTGTTTATAATCCTTATTCAAATATAGCAAACCGAAATTTTAAGAGAATTCCATATATGTTGCTGTCTTCAACATGTTAATCAGATATTTCATTATCAGCACATTCAATTGACATTTCGTAGCTTACAATGCTAGACTGATGGTCCATGGTTTGATCAACACATGCTAGGTATGCTATCAGTCAAGCACCAAAACACATGTAGGTGATTCTTTCTACGGTGATTGTTCTGTCCATGCACGATGACTCTCATTGCTTTCACTTCATATATGATTATTGAAGTTTTCTCTTTGTTAATTCAAAGTTATGTAATTAATATTGCGGGGTTAAGTTAAGCATATATGTAATAACACAGTTACTTTTGGAAATTTAACCTTCATTTCCTTGTAATTACTGGTTAAGGGTTTAAGTTAATCATATATGTAAGAACACGGTTACTTTTGGAAATTTAATTAAGTTAATCATATATGTAAGAACATGGTTACTTTTGAAAATTTAACCTTCTTTTCCTTGGCGTTTTTGTTTTGTGACTTTTGGCCCCCTCGTCTTAAAGTATCAAACAAGGTAGCAAATGGGCATGCATTCCTTGACGGACACTGCCTCTAATTTGCTTTTCTCGATCGATTGTTGTTCTCATGCCCTGTATTTTCCAAGTCGACAAATTTTGAGTCCAATTTCAGGGAATGATTAATTCTTCAGCAGTGTGGAAGTTATATGGAAAAGAGATGAATTTAATGACCAGGTAGAAA
Source organism: Erythroxylum acuminatum (assembly GCA_026284645.1). Classification (NCBI taxonomy): domain Eukaryota; kingdom Viridiplantae; phylum Streptophyta; class Magnoliopsida; order Malpighiales; family Erythroxylaceae; genus Erythroxylum; species Erythroxylum acuminatum. The sequence goes on from JANKOD010000191.1 coordinate 21,087,949, forward strand.
TTAAAATGATGGATGGGGACCATTTTGTTATATACCATATATATTTCATCGAAGTCTTGGGAAAGAAATGGCCTCCTTTGGATGTGAAGAATTATTATATTTAAAACATATAAATTCTAAATCACGAGAAATGACCCAAATGCAAATAATTTAAACATAGAATAAGCAGTATAAAATTTTTTATTTTAATAATTAAAAATAAAAATTATTAAATTAAAATGATTTTCAAAAAATGGAAAATTATAATTAAAAATAATGGAAATAATAATAAAAACGTCACGGAAGACATTCCGCGACATTTTTTAAAACGTCGCGGAAGACTTTCTGTGACATTTTTTTAAAAATGTCGCGAAATGTCTTCCGCGATGTTTTCAAAAAAACGTTGCGGAAAGTCATATTTTGTGACGTTTTAAACGTTTTTAAAACGTCGCAGAATGTCCATTTTTTCGTGAAGTTTTATAGAAAACATCGCAGAAACTTTTTGCTTACACCACATTCCGCGACGTTTTTTGTGACGTTTTTTAAAACGTTGCAAATTGTATTATGTAACGTTTTTTTGACATTTTGTGACGTTTTTTAAATGTTGCGGATTGTCTTATTTTCTTGTATTGACATCAAAGGTCTTAGGTTTGGATCTAAGCCATCTGCTTCATCTTCATCAAAACCAGCATATGTTGACTACTTTCAAGAAGAAAACCAGTCGCTTAAGGCTAATTTAGAATGTAATGAAGAAAAGTTACAACATAATGATCAAAACTTACAACGTATGAAAAAAAAAAGTTGGTCAAGCTTGAAAAGATGGACAATCAAATACTTGACCCAAATTATGTAAGGAGTAGTGACAATGAAAACGAGCCTTAGTCATTAAACTGATATTTGTATTTTTATTTTGTACATAAGTATTTTTGTTAATGTTTGTAATGAAGATTTAATGATGTTTAATGGTTTATATACAATGCTTCTAATTTCTAATTATTTATTATTATTATTATGTATAATAAATTATATAACAAAAAATCTAAATATTACATATAATAAGATGGATTAAAAATGTTACCAATAATATAATTAACATGTTAAAATATTTAGGAATATTTTATATTATCAATATTTCAAAACTTTACAAAAACGTAACTAAAAACTTTTGGCTACGTTTTAAAATCGTCGTCAATAACTTTTCCTTATGTTTAGATAACGTAGCTAAAAACGTAGCTAAAGAGATTTGACTACGTTTACCAAAACGTTACCAATAACATTTGGCTATGTTTTACTTTCGTCACAAAAAATTATTAGCTACGTTAAACTTTAACGTAGCTAGTAACGTTTAGCTACAAAAATGAAGTGTAGCAAAATATTATTAGCAATGATTTACAAAATCGTCACCTATCCCTTTTCGTTACGTGCACAACTGTAGCGAAATATAATTAGCGACGATTTGATTATAGTTTTTTGTTTCGGGGATTTAGCGATGATTCAGCAATTAAAATCTATTAACAGCGGTTGTAGAACTTTTACCACTATTAACGGCGGTTGTAGAACTTTTACCTATGAAAAAATTCGTCGTTAAAGGTCCCTTCTATTGAAGTGGGGTTTAATATGTACCACTAAACCTCACCGTTTGCATTGGAATGCACTTTGGCTGCTAGGTGATAGCTGCCGTTGCAAGTTGCCCCAGAATATGCTTCAGAAGATTTTAATATCTTATGATAAATACATATATATATTTGGCCTTTTAGAAAGAGATGTCGACCCCAACTGTAAATGGCAGTTGATTAAAAGGACCACACAACATAAATTTCAACTTGACAGCAATATCATCCTTGTGATTGCCACTGACAACTTGGACAGACAAGACCTTTAATAACAATATATATAATATTCTCTAACAGCTACGAGAATCTCTGGCTACCTATGTAGAACTCCAACGTTATTGGATCCAACTCAAAAAAGTTTGCGGCGCTATTCTCTGGTGCCCAACCAGAGGCAACTTGGTGCTTTTGGTTCGTGAACTTTGTTATTATAGTAAATACATTGACGGCCACTGGGACATGTTTCCTTCTTCTTGATCATATGTCACATGGTATGTTTTATCTTTTGTCTGGTAATCAAACTCTAGAGCTCAGATTCCACTCAAAATATTAATGGTTATCATTCCTCGTAAATAGTAAATCACTTGCCGCATTGGCTTTTTCAAACTTGATTTTGCGTTAAATTAGAGGGTATCTGATTGCCTCTCTGATTTTGGGAATGTTAGTAAAGTAACTATTTGTGGAATACAAAATATGCTTGCTTATAAGAGAGAGTGATTGGCATTTGCCTATTGGGATCCATGTGCCCTACTCGTGGTATATTTAAGGTCAGTTTTGTCTTTTTCTTTTTGGTGTGTGGGCGTAGCTGCTTGATGATACTTTGAGTTACAAATGGTACAAGTGTTTGATTGGCACTTCCTGTCCAAGGCCACTTTTTTTTCTTAAATTTTTAACTATTTCTTTTTCTTTCTTACGTACTCTCAGTTTCCTGTTATTCATCAGAGGTTACCCCTCTCCCCATTTTGCCCCAAAGCCAAACTTTCTGGAGATGTCTAAATGCTTGAATTTCTCATTTTTGCTTCTACTATTTGCATTTCAACTCGTCATTAAAATTATTTTAGGACAAACCTTGGAACAATTGGTAAGGTTACTTCTTTATGATCAAAAGATCACGAGTTCAAGTCATAAAAATAGTCTCTCTGTAAAAATGCAAAGAAACAATTGTATACAATTGATGACTGTCACCTAATCATCGCAAAGCGGGGAGCTTTGTATACTAAATTTGCCCTTTTTTTAATTAGACATGGGGTTTTTGCACAAATTATTGGGTAATTTTAACAAATTAAAAAGAGAAGTTGTGAAGTATTCAATTAAGTTAAAATGTTAGTCTCGTAATATCAAAGTTATGTATAGAGTAATTTTGTTGTTAAACAAAATATTAATATTGTTAGGATGGACAATATTATGCCCATCATTTTTAAATTATTTGAAAAGATATATTTATTTTAAAAGATTAATTGAATTAGTTATAAAGTTTACTAATTTTTTAAAAAGGAAATTACTTATTAATAGGTGCAATTTAAATTTTTAAGCATGTGTCAATTATGCTCTTTAAAGCTCTGTAATAATTTTAAAACTTAAAAACTTTATTATGAATCAAATTTAAGATTTTGAATTCTTCCGCATAAATTTTTTTATAAATTTACATATTTCAAAATGTAAAGATATATCTTTTATTAAAATTTCATTTAAACTTAACTTCCATCTCAGCCTCTTCCATCCTTTCATAGTAATTAACTACTATTTTTAATTTGTCACCTGCAGCAGCCAGTGGCAATGATTTTGTAATGATGGTGTGAAGATGTTGTCACTGTCAGTGGACCTAAACGGGCTAAAGCTTAAAAGTGCAGGAAGATTTTATATATCCAAATTTCAAAGTAGTTAAAGAAAATAATAATACTGTAAACTCAATGAATAAGAAACATATCTAATGTAGCAAAGATCTTTATTACGACAATACAGCTGATTACACACGGATGAAGAGTCTAATTAACATACATACATCAGGTTGAAATAGCGGAAATTCATAAATACACAATCTTGATGGCAATTATTTTTGTGGCAGTTACTTTTCTTTTTGGGAATGGGGAATTTACAGGATATTTTTATAGTTTCCAAATGAGGTAAGATATGTTCAGGTTTATGTCTATTCCCTTGGTTCCACAATTTTGGTTTGAAAAACATGACCAACGCCAGGGCTGTGACCAGGTTGTGTGGGACGGAATTCATCATTTTGTCCTGAAATAAAATGGTTGATGCTGGAATGAGTTGCTGATGATACCTTTGAGTCAATTTCATCGGATTCTAACGGATGGCCAACACCTGGGCTAATGCCTGGTGTTGTTGGCCTGAAATCATTCTGATCATACGCTGAAGTAGACTCACTTGAGACAGAGCTAGAAATTTGGGTTACTCTTGGGTATAACTCTTGTTTCCCTGCCAAGGATCGGTGGTCACTAGGATTAATGGGACTTGGGGCCATAGCAGGTTGAGAACTTTCTGCATTTCCTGCCGCATTGTCATGGCGCAAGTTGATAGTATTGCTGCTGATGTGCTTTTGTGAGTGCTCTTTGATGGCTGCAGCCTCTTGCTTTTTGATTGTCTTGATTTGCCTTCCTTCAGTTATTGGAAAGTACTGAATGGAGATGATTAGTACAAATAGAATAGCATATGTGCAAATATTTAGGGTTTGTGCCATTGCAAAACAAGATAGAGATTAGATATTTTTCGTAAGTATTGGACAAGAGAAGAAGCTCAAGGGTTTAATGTATGATAGTTTGAGATGGCTGAAGAATAGTTTAAGTTGTAGGAAACTGTAGTTACAGGAGGATGTGCTTACTTGGGACTATGGACTAATATAAGATGCAAGCTACCAAATGGATGCTAAGGTCTGGTTTCTAGGAAGGCATTTATAAGCCTAAAAAGTACGCTCAATGACATTCCTCACCGCTAATTATTTCATATTAGAAATATGTGGGCTAAGATCATCAACTTGGACGGTTTATACACTATGTCATAGACATAGTTCAAAAGGGTCCACTTTCAGATGGAGTATACTATCTTGGAGATCCTCCAAATTCTGCAAGTTCCACTAGTATTGCTCTATTGTTTAATAAGTCATCATTAATGTGGCATAGTTTTCATAGCTGACTTGATATATAATAATAGGAAGAGTGATCATTATATTAAACCGCCCTATCTTCATCATAGTCCCTGTGAAGCTAAAATCCTGGCCAGTTAGTGACGCAACGTATAGCGTTCGATTTTTCAAAGGTTGTACGAAACCCTTTGAAGAATCAAAGAAATTCAATAGAAATCTGAAATAATGTTTCAACTGACAAAGGTTGTCGCCAAGTAGCTACAAAAGATAATATAAACTCTAAAAGATGAAAACGATGAAAACATAAGGATAAAACAGTCTTTTATTAATAAAACAATTAAAACTACTAAAATACCACTAGTACTAAAACATCACTAGAACTCCGTATCAGTCTCCTCCACTTGGAAAGGACTCGTCTTCGAGTGCACAGAGTCCTCTAGGTATAATGGATCATCGGAATTATGGAACTTGGACAAATCTGCTATATTGAAAGTGCTGGAGATCCCCATATTATCTGGAAGGTCTATGATATAAGCATTGTCAATAATCTTTTTTAATATCTTGTAGCGTCCATACTTCTTTGGCTGCAATTTACTGTATGTTCCTACAGGAAACCTTCCATGCGTAGGAATACCATGACTTGATCTCCCACATCGAATGTCTCTAGTTGCCGATGTTTATTAGCTGCTTGTTTGTACCGTTGATTTGCCACTTCCAATTTTTGTTTTACCTCTTAATGTGTTGCTACCACTTATTCGGCCATATGCTTAGCAGAAATATTGGTCCCCTCACCTTTAGGTAGCTTGAGCAATTCTAAAGTGTGTTGAGGTACCTTGGTATAGACAACAGAGAATGATGATTTACCTGTTGCACTATGGATGGCATTATTATATACGAACTCTGCTTGAGGTAATGCCAAGTGCCATTGTTTTGGCTTGTCCCCATAAATACTGCGAATTAAGTTTCCTAGTGTTCGATTGACAGCCTCCTTTTGCCCATCAGTTTGTGGATGGGCTGTGCTATTGAAATTTAAAGAAGAATCGAATAACTTCCATAAGGTACACCAAAAGTAATTGAGGAACTTACTATCACGATCCGAAGTAATGGTCTTGGGCACTCCATGTAGGCGAATCACTTATTTAAAAAACAATCGGGCAATGCCGACTGCATCGGAGATCTTTTTACAAGGGATAAAGTGAGCCATCTTAGTAAATCTGTCAACAACAACAAATACTGAATCCACCCCTCTTTGAGTACGAGGCAGTCTCAACACAAAATCTATAGATAAGTCTTCCCATATATTCTCTGGTATGGGTAACGACATATACAATCTAGTATTCTTGGAGTGTTCCTTTTCTATCTGGCATATGTAACATCGTTCTACAAATCTAGACACATCCCTTCTTAACTGAGGCCAATAAAAGTGCTCCTTCACTACCGCCATTATTTTATCACGTCCTAAGTGACCTGCTAGTCCCCCTGCATGCAAGTCTCGAATTACCTTCTCTCTTAAAGATGTTCTAGGCAAACACAATTGGTTGTTATACATCACGTACCCATCGTTGATGTAAAATCCGTCAATAGGAGTACCATGAGAAACCTTGTCCCAAACCTCTGCGAAGTCATCATCTTGCTTGTAATTATCTCGTAGTTGCTCAAAGCCTACAATTTCATTACTGAGAGTAAGTAATAAGGATGCCCTCCTACTCAAAGCATCTGTGACTTTGTTTTGTACTCCTGACTTGTGCCTTAAATTGAACGGAAATTTTTGTAAAAATTGACACCACCTCGCATGCATATCACTACTAATCCGCTTTTGGTTATTCAAATGCTTTAAGGCCTCGTGATCTGAATATAACACAAACTCCTTGGTAACCAAGTAATGCTCCCAATTTTTGAGTGCTTGCACCATCGAATAGAATTCTTTGTCGTAGGTACTCCACTTTCTCCTCGCATCACTAAGTTTCTCGCTAAAGAATGTCATTGGCCTTTTCTCTTGTGAGAGTACAGCTCCTATTTCCACTCCACTAGCATCGCAATCAACCTCAAGTAGCTTGTTAAAATCAGGTAAAGCTAGTACTGGCGCTGTACATAACTTTTCTTTGAGCAAGGTAAAGCTCCTATATGCTTCTTCTCCCCACTGAAATTTGCCTTTCTTTAGGCACCCTGTCATGGGTGTTGCAATGGTGCTAAAAAATTTTATAAACCTTCGGTAAAAGGTCACCCATTCTTTAGATCAATCTTCAAAAATATTGTCTTTGCCACCATGTAAGTGATCCAACATGTCATCCAACTGCGGTATAGGAAATTTATACCCCACTGTAATCCGATTAATGGCTCTACTGTCAATACACATCCTCCAACTTCCATCCTTCTTTGGAGTCAATAATGCCGGAATTGTGCAAGGACTCATACTCTCCTGTCTAAGCCACTTTCGTAATAACTCCTCAACCTTCTCCTTTAAAATCCCACTTTCCTTCGGATTCATTCGGCAATGCGGCAAATTTGGTAAACTGGATCCGAGAATGAGGTTTATATGGTGTTGGATATCCCTCATAGGGGGTAACCCATCCGGGATATCATTTGGCATCAAATCCTTAAACTCTTATAGTAGGGGGTTGCGTTATCTCCATATACTCCTCCACTTGAAACTCTGCCTTAGTCGTCAACACTTGTTTCACCACTAACGCGTGTACTTGTCATGTTTCCTTGATCTCCACTTCGAACCTCTTAGCTATAGATAAGAAAGCATTACCTTCAGAGGTTGAAGTCTTGGTTTTAAGCGGTAGGAGCGTGTACTTGACCCCATCCTTCTTCAATTGATATTGGTTGCTCCTTCTCGAATGCTGAGCATCCACATCAAACTGCCATGGTCTCCCAAACAACAATTGACAAACATCCATATCAACAATGTCACAATATTCTTCATCTTTATACCTGCTAATGGAGAATGGAACTCTATACCTCTCTGTGACTTCTATCTTATCTACTGCGATTTTAATCCACCCCAAGGTATAAGGATTAGGATGTTTTTCCACCGGTTTTAATCCACCCCAAGGTATAAGGATTATGATGTTTTTCCACTCATGCACTATCCTTCCTCCCTGACTGCACCGTTGATATTGCTGGAATAGAATCTGCTTGTAATCCGGTGGTAACAATTCTTGCTTCAACAGAAACTTCATTCTATACCGTGTACGCACTTGTCCCTTCCCTTCGCGCTCCCTCCGTGACTGAATCCTTTCCCACCATGCCGAAGCTCCCCCCTTCAGTCTACAAGCCACAATCTGAACTCTTTTCTCTGGTGCAATCTCTAGATATTCGAAGAATCTGTCAATTTCTGCAAGCCAGTCTAAAAAATCTTCAATACCTAGACTACCATTAAAATAGGGGATATCCACCTTCAATCTATAATCCCTCGCGTCTCTATCTTTAAATCCACCATAGGCGTCTCTCCTCCTACGCCTATCGTGTTGTTGAAAACGCCCAAGTCTATTCGGTTCATAGTAATCTTCTTCCTCCGAATCCTCCTCATAGATTGGTTGTCTCCTCGCAGGCATAGTTCTACCCTAGGTTCACCACAAGCCATCTCCACCCCTGGTCTTCTACGGTTATCCTGCCTTTTGTGTGTATCAATTCCTAGAGCATCCAGACGTTCCACAATCTCTTCAAGACGCTCTTCGAAACGCCGAAATCTGTGTTCTATCTGTTGCTCCAGACGTTACTCCAAACATTGCAACGCTTTGTCTCCTAGAAAAGGAGCCCTAGTCTCCTGAACACCGTCACGAAGACCCTTGCTATCTCTCCCAGTCGACATCCTTGCTCTGATACCACCTGACGCAGCATATAGTGCTCGATTTTTCAAAGGTTGCACGAAACCCTTTAAAGTGCCAAAGAAATTCAATAGAAATCTGAAATAATGTTTCAACCGACAAAAGTTGTCACCAAGTGGCTACAAAAGATCATATAAACTCTAAAAGATGAAAACCCAAGGATAAAATACTCTTTTACTAAAAAAAACAATTAAAACTACTAAAATATCACTAGTACTAAAACACCACTAGAACTTCGTGTCAGTTAGAATACTTGAAACCGGTCCAAACCTTTCAAATGTATGATAGCTTTGATCTCAAAACTCAAACTTCGCTTCTTTTAATCATGAAATTATGTCTAACAGTTTTACGAGTGGGCAGAACAATAGCCTCGATTGCAACTTCTCGCCTTTATTCAAAAGTTTGTTGCTTAACTGCATCCACTCATAATTTTAAGTCTATAAGCACGATACAAGTACTTCAATTTTAACAATTACTTTTTAGACAACCACTATTATCTTATATTGTAGGTTATACTAGAGTGGCATTAATGATTACAGTAATAAAAATGATGCAAGTATAAGTATGAATATTGCGGATGCAATTACACCAAATTGCGGCAAATATTTAATCTACGATTGAAGTTGCGATAATAATTTAAAAACTTGAGTCATATGATCATAACAACCACAAGACTTGTTCTGCCCTTAATTCACGATTCAAGGTCTTGAATCCATCTATAGGAAGTTGAAGCCTGACACTTGACCTTTCATTGAAATGAAATGTCGCTATAATATTGTTTGAGAACGGTGAGGGCGGCAGTACTCTAGTTAATCAATATTTTTGTCGAAAGAGTCTCAAAATATCGTCGGTTTCCCCCACCACCAAAATACACCCAAATGATAGGGATTCTCATGTACTCTCCACTTAGAGATGTATAGTATTAAATGTTGATGGTTTGTACGCAGGCTCAGATATCTTTTGGTCGACAAGTTCAAGTGAAACACATCTGTCCATTCCTTCATTGTTTGAAGTTCATTTTTAAAATGGTCTTGTAAACTTTCTAAATGGCCTGAATCATTACTAGCTGCTGAAAGTTAAAGATTCCTTATGAGTGGTAACCAGAAGAAATTCAGTCCTTGATCAACTATTCTGTATCTATACATTCTATCGATGTTCATTTGATTTGTAATTTAGTACATCAATTCCAAAGATTCTTTAACTAGACAGCTCAAATTGTTACTATTTAGTCCACCCCTAGTTTTCATTTGATAAGTTGATATACTATTTAGTTGAAGTTTCATAAGTGCGTTCTCTTTGAAAATCTTGCATATAATCAATATATATATGCATTAAATAGAAACATGATGGCTTGAAACCCTTTTCATAGTTAAGGTTATCACAGCACACGAGACCATATTGTCTTACATTCCTAAGTTACATTCCTAGTTGGCTAATTCCATTAGTTCACTTAATCTAAGCAAATTTCGGTAACAGTAGAATCCACTATACTTAATTGCAGGCTTCAAGAACATGGTACGTGATTTGCCAGACAACTGACACTAACGGAAGAGGCAATTTGGTTGGTCCTTAAACCGGCCGAAATTAGACCCACATATAATTAATATTTAGTAGTAACATATTGAGGATTGATGTGACGAGAGGCATTTGTAGTTTTGTGTAGTGCTCTTTGACCACTATTTCTTTATCCTAAAATGTTTTTTATGTTGTTCCAAGTTGTCGGAGACTGCCTGTCTTTTCTATCAATTAAAAAACAACTTGGAAGTGCCAAATCGCAAATTTAGATCTCTACATAAAGGAATGCTCCATTGGCAGTCCCAGAAAGAAACTTGATGACTTTATTTAAAAGATAGAGATCCCAAGAGCGGAAAAGAAATAATGAAGCATCGAAGAAACTTTTTTGGCATGCATTATAGGCTAGGGTCAGGATGCTTCTTTAAGTTCTTCCCTTGGTGCAGCTTTACTTGGAAGAAACCAAAGAATATGCCGCTAATTCCAGTTATGTACATTTTTGTAGGCCAGAAAGTTTTGTCGGTCAAATAAAACTTCTTGTTGTTAAAAGGGTTATGTTTTACTTCAACAACAGAACTTATTTTTAGGGATCGAAAATACTTTGCAAGAAAGAATTCCGTTCATAAGAGTGTGATTGATTGAACTTTGATGTAGTTCTTACACATTTCAATACAAAAAATCCGTTGAAAACTTAACCTTTTATTTACCTATTTATGTGTTTCTAGTTTTTATTTATTCTATGAATTGATTTTCTTATAAATTTTGTCTTTTAGAATTAAACTTAAGTTAAATAAATTAAATTTTGATGTAGTTTAAGCATTTGTTTAATAATTCCTTAGAAATATTAAATACTTATTATACTTACATATGATTTTCGTCGACCAATAAAATTTAAATATTATTGAATATCTCATTATATTTAATTGTGAATTTAATGAAACCCTCTCGTACTAATCATCATTAAATAACTTTAACAATAATCAACAACCTAAATGTATATCAGTTAAAGAAGACAGTCTAATTTTGTTAGAAAGTGCCCAACTCACCCCCAAAAGCTAGCTCAAGAGGGGGAGGTTTGCACACTATTATAAACTCTTGAATGCCTTCAAAGTTGTCCGATGTGGGATTCCTGACATACCCCCTCAATCCAGAGCAGGACTGGACATCTGATGGACATATTGGGCAAAGGGACATAACCGGGCACTGCCCCAAATCATCGAGACAAATTGGCTCTGATACCATGTTAGAAAGTGTCTAACTCACCCCCAAAAGCTAGCTCAAGAGAATGAGATTTGCACACTATTATCAATTCTTGAATACTCTGTCCGATGTGGAATTCCTGACCAGATATGTTACGCGTATTCACTATTTATATGTTTGACTATCTCAACCTAACAAAACACCAAACGGATGAGAACAAATTACTGATAATGACAGCACGAGTACTTTAAAAAGTGAGCATTTTCATTTTTACTAAAAATTTACACATTTTTCATTAAATAAAAAATTTGTGTTTTATCTTAATTTAAATTATTCATTAGTAGTTAGATTAGTAATCAAATTTTAATTTAATTAATTATGGCGAACAAATTATGTAATAGAAAATTTTCAATTCAATCATCTCGGAATTTATATAAAAGCACATATTGAAACACTGAAAAATGTCTTGTTTATTTATATTCCATTGATTTCCTGATTACTTGAGTAATACTATAGGGGGTATTACATATAAAAACATATACAATACAGGCGCATAAAACTTCAATTGTCTGCAATATCTTTACTCTACAGTCCATAATCTGATGAACTAAAAAGTGACAAGTAAGAAGAAAAGTTGGCAAATAGCACATTAACGAAATTGGTATTTAGGAACAGGGTAATTAACACGCACATAAAAGGTATACGGAGAACTTGTTTCACGGCATAGTTGTCACCACTGGCGATACGGCCTAGCCGGCCGCGTTGGTGGTGTCGCTAATCGCTATAGCTGCTTCCGGTGAAGTATCAGCTGCTGTATATCGATTTTAATTAAATTAATAATTAGGAAATGCCAAACTTACGGTTAAGAATTTTTTTAAAATTTAATTAATATCAAAATATTGGCTTATTGTAATATAAAAAACAGTTTTTGAGTTGGGATATGTGTATGAGTGAAAGCAAATAAAGTATTTTTCTGTTACATGGTCTGTTTTATTTTTAAAGTGATTATGAGCTGTTTGAGAACTACAGTATTCGTATACCCTAAGGATGGCAGTGAGTTTTCAACCCGATTAATATCCGCACTACCCGACCCAATGGATTTAGATATGGGTAGTAAATCGTAAAAACCGATGGATATGGATATGGATATGGGTTGA
>JANKOD010000191.1:21108476-21120291 GCA_026284645.1 Erythroxylum acuminatum
TAATTGGGGCCAACCTTGGTATAACCTTGAGGAGGTAACATGTACAGTTCCTTATCAATATAACTAGGTAACAAAGCATTGTTTATGTCTAATTGATGTAAAGGCCACCCTTTTGTAGCAGTAATAGCTATAAACAATCTGACAGTAACCATCTTGGCAATAGAGAAAAACAGTCAATGTAATTAACCCCTTCAATTTGATTATAGTCTTTAGCTAATAACCTAGCCTTATATCTATCAATAGTCCCATCAAGTTTAAGTTTAGCTACTAACTAGCTTATAGTCCCATCAGGTTTAAGTTTAACCTTATACACCCATTTAGAACCTATAACCTTTTTATCCTTTGGTAAAGTTGTAAGGTCCCAAGTATGATTGCTATCAAGACCTGCTAACTCAGTCTCCATAATAGCCAACCAATTCGGATTAGTTTGAGCTTGCTAAAAAGAATTAGGTTCCTCAAGATTATACACATTTGCTAAAAATGATTGATAAGTTGAGGTAAGATGTGAGGAGATTAGAAAGGGATATTTGGGAGGTGTATGAGAAGAGCAATTAGGTACATTAGGAGAAGTATGATGATCAATATTAGTAACAGATGCATGTGAAACAAAATCATTCAACCAATTTGGTCATTTGGTCACACGAGTACTCCTTTGAATAGGAGCTGCACTCTGTGTAATATCAGTGGAACAAGGTATATCAGATGAAGGTGGAACTGCTGAATTTGATGGACTAACAGTAAGAATTTCAGGAGGTGATGATTCTTGAAATACAATAGGTGTTAGAACTTTTGGATTAGGTAAAGGAACTAATTCTGGATCTGAAGGAATAGACTGAAATGGGAATATGTTCTCATAGAAAACATCCCTAGGAATGAAAATATGATGATGTTGCATATCATAAAGTTTGTAATCCTTTTGTCTTGAAGAATAACCAAGGAAAATAGATTTGAAAGCCCTAGGAGAAAACTTATCTTTATGAGGAGATGTGTTGGAGGCATAACACAAGCAACCAAAACTTCTCAGAAAATTGTAATTGGGTTCTTTGTGAAATAGAACAGAATAAGGCGACTTCTAGTTAAGAACAGGAGTTGGAAATCTATTGATGATATATGTGGTTGTTAAAATTGAATCTCCCAAAACTACTTTGGCAAATGGGATTGAAACATAAGGGCTTTAGCAATTTGTAATAAATGTCGATGTTTTCATTCAACAACTCCATTTCGTTGTGGAGTGTAAGGAGAGGTTTTTTGGTGTATAATGCCATAGTTGACAAGAATTTCTTGACAGCTATGACTCAGGAATTCTATTCCATTTTCTGTTCTGATAATTTTGATTGTAGCATGAAATTGATTTTTAACAAGTTTAAGGAATTTTTCTAAGAAGGTAGATGTTTGAATTTTGTATTTGAGTAAATAGGTTCAGGTTGTTATAGAAAAGTCATCTACTATGGTAAAAATGTAGTGAGCTCCACTTATTGACCCCTAAAGATCCATATGCAACAGTTCAAAACATGCAAATGTACTAATACTGCTCTTGAGACAAGGAAGTCTGGTTTGTTTAGAAAAATGACATATATCACAAGGTTGTTAAGAAAATTTCATATCATTGAAAGAATGATGCAACTGTTTCATTACAGTAAGAGATGGATGATCCAATCTTTGGTGTGAAAAACCATCAAGAATAGCATTATGACAATGTACTGGCTTATTTGAATTATTATCGAAAAGTGTGGTGTAAGGCAAAATGGTCTTTTCTTTAAATGAATAATTTTCAAGAACCTATAGTCCTACATTTACCTTTCCAACTGCTAAGACCTCATCAGTCACAAGGTCTTGTAGAACACAAAAGGTTGCATAAAAGGTAAATTTAGTAGGAGATTGACAAGCTAGTTTGTTCACAGAAAGTAGGTTATGTTTGAATGACTCTTTTGAAATAGAGTTCAGAATCCATGATGTAACCATATTGTAAAATTCGAAAGGATGTAGTAGTTTCATAAAATCTAGAACAATAAAAAACAGAAAAAAATACACGTAAAATAACAAATCAACATATAAATTTGTTGATGCAGTTCAGTACACCTTGCCTACGTCTGCGCCTTACCTAGTTGAATATTTTCATTAGTGACAATAGTTCAAGGCCTTACTGAGCTGATTCACTCAACCTTCGACACTATCCCTCGTCCTCACAACCTATAAAAGTATTTCATACCTAATAACACGATTGACTTGTGCTAATCTCAACAAAAGATTTTCTCAACAATAATTTTTAACGATAAATATTATGAACAAACAACTCAAGTGATTAAAAATAATAACGAATATAGACAAATACACTTGAGATAAAAAGGTACAACTTGCTAATGAATTCAACTCCTTTAATGATCGAGCGGAAAGTTGTTTGTCAATAGTTCTGTTGTATTCAGATGCTGGATTTTCCAAACATCATTTCCACAATGGACAGCCACACAATCAACATCAATTCAGTTCACCAAAAACCACGTAATAGATGAGAAACAACATTACAAAAGGAATACATAAATTAGACAATGAATCAGCTGTAACACTCCCAAGGAACACCCTCAATTTGTTGTTGAATAATAGAAGAATATCCAGTTGTAGAAAGTCACAAATCGCCCAGCCAAAAGCGTGCAAAAGCCTAGAGAAAGAAAATCACAACTAGTGTACACCCACCATTAACGACAACACCATCAAAGAAAAGTGCAACATAAAACAAATAAAAACGTCCTGGGTTGCGTAAAAATAAGAAAGAATTTCCCTGCTGCAAGGACACCCAATCAATGATAACACATCAAAGAAAAATGCAACTCACGCACTTCAACCTTGGTTCATAATGCATTACAAATTACAACAACAATGATACAGCTCCAGGTTACGTGATTCACAAGAAGGTTTACAACAAAGAGATAACTATCTTCACACAATCAACTTATAAAAACATATTGATATTTTCCTTAGAAATCTCAACTGTCACGTCGTTAATATATCCTTCCTAAAAATGACAACATTAAGTCAAATACACATCAGGATCCTAGCTATATTACATCTGTTATAATCAATACAAAATCCTTGGATAACCATTATCCCAAAAATAATCAATTAAGAAAATCCTTGATTAGGATTTTAAGCCTGATCAACATTTGTCTTGAAAGAGTCCCACATAAACACAACTAGATCCAATTATCAAATAATGTCCAAAATTAAATAATAAGATATAATCAACTATATCTTAACAATCTCCTGTTTTGGGCATTATTTGTCACATATTTGAAACTCCCCATAAAGAAGATAATCGGACATATAACATCGAATCGGACATATAATATCGAATTCACAAGCCACAAGAGAACTCCCTCTTAATTAGTCAACAAGTTTCAAACATAATCAATTATCCAAAGATACAAATATCCAAGTTTAACAGAAGTCAAACAAATCAAAAAGTGGAACATAATATTCTCCTCCTTAGGACAAAAGATGCCAAAAAGTAAGACTAATAGTCAAATCTTCCCCTGAATTGAACAGTCACCAAAAACAATCCTAAATCTCTTCCTTGGGACAAAACAATGCCAAAACGAAGAATGAATTCAATGTGATCAATCTCAGCAAATAAGGAGCATAAAAATCAGCAGTAGGTGCAGTGGAAGAATCATAAGTATGTAGTATAGTAGCAGAAGGCTAAGATGACAATTTACCACCGGTCAAAGCACTAGCCAACATATCATTACTTACAGCAAAGTCATCCACACACGACTGATTAAATTCAAAAACTCCAAAAATGCATTCAACGAATCATAATCAAACTTAATCAATCTCTTCTTCATATAAACCATATGAAAGCAAATTGCCCAAATTCATACAACCTATGATATAAAGAGAAACCAAGATAAACTTGAGAAACCCAAATCATAGAAAACTTGAATCTTCTTATAGGTCTCCAACCAAGCATCAACATATTTTTTAAATAACTCCATAAATCAAAGTCCAAAAGCAGAATTCTTAAATCATCAAACAAAGCCTCATTTTTACATCAGATATACTACCTAAAAAGTAAAGAAAAATCCAAACACACACTAATCAAATGAACCTTAGAAAACCCATAAATAAAAACTTAGAAAGCCTAGACGATAACTCCTTCGCACCCTTTTTTTGTTTTAAAAAAATCAATATACTTCAAAAATGTGAAGAACACAGCCCCTGTGCCCCTTGAAGAAATTCAAAATTGGCCTTTTTCCTCATCACATTAACTCTGTCATCAGATGTTTGGTTGATTCCTGTCTCATAAGAAACCAATTGGTCTTCTATTTGAAAAGTTTCTTTAACAACAACAACTAACTGTGAATTTGGACAATATCTTATTTTTCCTCCACTACTATTTATGCTTGTAAGTATGCTTTAGTAACGTGGATTGTTGCTGGAAATTTAATGGAGAATGTGTAAATTTTTGTTTTTGACCCTGTTGAAATATCATTTGTAGCAGCTTGTAACAATCTGACCTTATATGCCTGGTTAGCCCACAAATGTGACAAGTAGGTATAAATTTCTATTTCCTCTTCGAAGTTTCTCCTTGGGAAGATTTGGTTACACCATTTTTCTCATCATTCTACTTAGAACATTCACCTTTATAGCCAACGCCTTGAAGGTCCCCTTTAATCTTACCAATTTCCATAAGCTTTTCTAACTTTTTGGTGCCTCCATTTAACATTCTTATTCCTTTTTTTGTACTGACCAGCTTCAATTTTGTTTCATCAAAATGATTTATTGTAGACAACAACTTCTACTCTAAGTCTTAAATGATGTTCTTCACAGAGGAGTTTTCCTTCTTTAGCTTTTCATTCTTCTTACATGTTTGCACTCATTTTGGATACATTAATTCATAGGCTTCATAAATATCCTCACTTTTATCATCTAGATTGTTATCATCACTGTCATAATATGAAATTAAGCTTTAAGCTAATCCATCTGTGTTTTTCCTGAAATTTTGTGTAGTTTTATCTACGGTTTCATCATTAGTTTCTTCCTTCCTAATTGCTGTTAAGCAAGCAACTAGACTTTTGCTATATAAAGCAACCAACGCAACATTACTAACAAATTCCTCTTCATTGCCATACTCAGTTTCGGTTCATTCTCACTCCAAGTGCTCGTATAAGACTTCCCTTTTCTCTTCTTCAAAGTGTTAGCACATTCTACTTGCATATGTCCGAAGTCTTGACATTCATGACATTGAATTTTCTTCACTTAAATTTCACCATTTTGAGTTTTAACTTGTTGTTTGAACTTATTATTTGATAAGCTCGAATCATTTTCCCTAAACATGGATCTATCCTTCTTTACTTTCTTTAACCACTTGCTAAAATTTCTTGTCAATAACTTCATATCCTTATTCTCATCAGATTCATCTCCTAAGTCATTCACGACTTTTCAAACGTTAGCTTGCAATGTCAATCATTTGTTCTTCTCTGGTTCATCTCTTAACAAATTTATCTCAAAGTTGGTAAGAATCCCAAATACCTTATCCAAAGACAATTCAGTGATATCATGGGCTTCTTCGATAGCTGCAATTTTCGGTATGAATTTCGGAGGAAGTGATCTCAAAGTTTTCTTAACAAGTTTCATATTTGAATACTTCTTTCCAAGTTGATGTGCTTGGTTGGCTACGTCACGCAACCTCTCATGGAAGTCTCCAATATTATTGCTTTTATTCATTTTAAGTTCTTCGAATCTAGCAACCAACATCTGAAGTTTCGAAGCTATTATAGGTTTCGATCCCTCGTGTTTAGTTTTCAAAGTGTCCCACGCTTCTTTCGCCGATTCACAGGCTGATATCATGGCAAAGCGACCTTCATCAACTACACTGAAGATGACGTGTAAGGCTTAAGAATTTCCAAGTGCTCTCTCTTCTTCTGCCCTTGTCCTCTCAGATGCGTCTTTAAGCACTGCTTCTCCCTTTTCATCAGTCTTCATTGGATTTGTCCAACCATTTAAAACCAAGTTCCATGCTTTTGTTCCTTGTGCCTGAATGAATACTTTCATTTGTAATTTCCAGTAGGATAATTTGAACCATCTAACAATGGTGGCCTAAACATTAATGCCCCTTTTTTATAGTCATAATTGTGAAACATGAATCTGCACCAATTTGACGTATTAAGTTCTCATTTGATGGTCTGCTTTGGTACCAATTGTAAAATTCGAAATGATGTAGTACTTTCGAAAAATCTAACATAATCAAAAATAGAAAAAATAAACATAAAATAACAAATCAACATAAGAAATTTGTTAATGCAACTCGACATACCTAACCTACGTTTGCGGGGTCCTCACCCAGCTTCATACTTTCACTAATGATAATAGTTTTTATACAAAGCCTTAGTGAGCCAACTCATTCAACCCTCGACACTATCCCTAGTCCTCAAAACCCGTGAAAGTATTTCACCCCCAACAACACGATCGACTCGTGCTAACCTGACAGAGTATTTTCTTAACAACAATTTTTAATGATAAAGATTATGAACAAACAACTCAAGTGATTAAAAATAATAATGAACATAGATAAATACACTTGAGATAAAAAGGAACAATTTCCCAATGAATTCAGCTCCTTCAATGACAGATTGGAAAATTGTTCGTTAATAGTTTTGTTGTATTTAGCTATTGGATTTTTCAGACATTACTTAGATGGCCACACAATCAACATCAATTCAGTTTACCAAAAACCATGCAATAGATGAGAAGCAACAACACAAAAGGAATACATAAATCAGACAATGAATCAGCTGCAAAACTCCCAAGGAACATCCTTAATTTGTTGTTGAATAATAAAAGAATATCCAGCTGCAGAAAGTCACAAATCACCCAGTTAAAAACACGCAAAAGCCCATAGAAAGAAAATCACAACTGCTGCACACCCACCATTAACGACAACACCACCAAAGGAAAATGTAGCATAAAAACAAACAAAATGGCCTTGGTTGCGTGAAAACAAGATAAAATTTTCCTTCTACAAGAACACCCAATCAACGACAACACATTATAAAAAAACGCAACTCACACACTTCAACCTTGGTTCATAATGCACCAGAAATTACAGCACCAACGATACAACCCTGGGTTGTGTGATTCACAAGACGTTTTGCAACATATAGGTATCTATCTTCGCACAATTAGCTCATAAAAACATATTGATATTTTCCCTAGAAATCCTAGCTGTCAGTTCGTCAATAAATCCCTCGCCAAAACGACAACATTAAGTCAAATACACATCAAGATCCCATCCATATTACATTTGCCATAATCAATTCAAAATCCTTGGAACCATTATCCCAAAAATAATCAATTTTAAAAAATTCTTGATTAAGATTTTAAGCCTTATCAGCACTTGTCTTGAAAGAGTCCTACATAAATACAACTAGATCCAATTATCAAATAATGTCTAAAATTAAATAATAAGATATAATCACCTATATCTAAACACATATAGTCTACCCAAAACCAGTGTTCATATTCAAGTGATGTTTTATCTGGCACACCATACGTTCCATTGATGAATCTCAATTTTACCTTAGCTCCAAAGGCAATTCTCGTGAATCCCAATCTTGACAAATAATTGGATCCATTAAGAGGAGATGATACGAGAGTCATACCAGGATGATTTGATGACTGAAGCTGCAGAGGATCTTCAACAGATTGGCTACTGTAGTGTTGTCTCATATCATGAATACGATTACTTTTTAACCGAAAATATCATCAGTAGCAAAGTTTAGTAACTAGTAACCGTTTTTGCTCTAATACCATGTAGAGATTTATTTAAAGAAACAAAATAAGAATTTGCTATATCTTTATTTACGCACAAAGATCTGTTTATATACAGAATTTTTTTCAGAAAAGCTAATAACAAACTAACTAATATAACTGTTTCTTTTACAGTTACAGTATATTATCTATTGAGAAAAACAGCTACTCTATTAACTTTCATTGAAAATATCTACACTATTTCTACGCTGTATATTTTACACATGACATCAAGCTAATGTAGCGGAAGAGAAACTTTCAAACTTCGACAGTCACAATAGTAAAACTCCACTAAAAATCTCCTCCGGTTTCCAATCCATTCCTTTTTTTTTTTTCAGTGTTACATAATGAAAAAGGAGGTAGTCAAAAGAGCAGAATTTCAAGTCAATTCCACCATAGCCACCAACCTTAGTTGGTTAAAGGATTAGTCCTATATGACGCACAGAGTCACTATCTCGACAATAAACTTTGTTTTTTTGTATCGATCGAAGTAGTCAAATGAATCAAATGATGAGTAGTTTCTCTTAAGTGCTGTTCCACCTCGAAGAATCTTGTTAAAGAGGAACTCTCTTGTATTCGGTTCCAGAGTTCGAGGAAGCCCCACTCAACCTCCGCCCACTGAATCTCTGTAGTAAAATAGTAGTTTTATATCAATTCTTTTATAGTAGACCTGGTAGGCGACAAACAATGATTCTTTGTAATTTGCTAGCTAGGCTGTAGTGCGCGAGAATTGTTTCTTAATATATGTACGGCGGCTGACCATAAATATATTACGACAGCGTGCAAATGGTTTGGTGGCAAAGACAAGAGGATCTCCCACGTTGCAGTCGAATCCCAAAAGTTGAGGAGTCATGGGATCTTTTACTAGCGTGTAACTGTGCATGCTGGTAAGTGGTATGTATTTCAGCGGAGGACTAAAACAAGAGAGCTGCCTATTATATTGCTGTAAGTCATATTTTTCTTTTAGTTCAAATATACTTGAATCTTATAATTTTTGTGGGTATTTAATTTTCATAGACGAGCGCTTTATTTTTTCCTTCTTATTTTTGAATAAGGATTATGAAAAATTTTAGTTCTTAAATTCCAATTATAACTAAAAGGTAAATCGCATTTGATTTTTAGATAATACGGATCATATCAAATTATCTTATATATTCAAGTTTCCACGATACAACAATTTCAGTACATCTAGTGATAATTGCCCTTTGGGGTCTGTTTGTATCGTATGACAAACAAAAACGACAATGAATATGAATGAACAAAGAAATAGAAAGCTTAAATCTACTAAGTTAGAAGGCTTAGATAAAATCGCTCGTTTAATAGATGGTCATCTTTGAATATGGGTACTCTTTTTATTTTAACGGAGAAATTGCAGTTGTTATTTTTTAGATGCGCACTAAGAAAACTTTTGGATTGATGCAATAGTTTGCAAATCATATCAATCAGTTATTATGTATTAAGCAAGCCCTGTATGATATGCTCCATCAAGAGAATGTAAATAAGGGGATTTGAACATAAGACTTTTTGATCCCATGTCTCCCACTTTGCTAACTCGACTACTTCGCAAGGGGCAAATATGGGTACTTGCTAATGCTAACTTGGAAAAGCTATAAATGGACAACAATTTGACTTTTAAACATAACGAGTACACAACTCGGGGGTGCAACATGACACAGAAAAGATTCAAGAGGCCACGTTTCTGAACATAAACTTCATTCCTCGAGAAAGAGTTAGTGAAGCAAATATTGCACGGACTCCTCAAACTTCAGCAAGCTATAATATGTAAAGTGCAAGACGATATGTATGTCTATTATAACTTAAAAGTATCTATTACGGCAATAAGATGAAGTTATAATCTCAAAGGGATGAGCTATATATGCTTTCAAGGCAATACCTTTCAGTCTCCATGCAAACACCTAGATGATTTAATTCTGCTTCACTGTTTGGGTTGAGGGAATTCATGTTTTTCTAAAATGGTTCATTCGATATATCTTGACCTAATATTGTGCAGGAATCCAATGAATGACTGAATAAAAATGCCAAATATTATAACTATCACATACATGCATTAACTTTAGTAGTATTATTGTTGGATGTGTATTAATCACTCCAACATATATTATATATAGAGTCAAGTTCAAGCTCTATGGTAACAAATACAGTGATTATTTTCAGCTGATTGATCTTCGACGTATATATTTGGTTTTTTCAAGGAATGAGTATGGAAACATTTTATAAGTAGATAAATCTAGTAAATCTAAGAAGATTTCTTATATTGATTTGGAAGCCACTATAGTGTTGGTTGATATAATAAGTTGATCAGGATGTTTTTCTGTATGAAATGGACGTCTTTAACTATCTCTAGCCAGAGCCACATTCGCATATAGTCATATCCTGGTTGCTCGTATACCAGTAAGAAAATTACACAAGGAATTGAAATTTTATTAGTGGATTCAAACCATTTATACAATCAGCAAGGAAATATTTTTCATTTTTGTCTGGCTCTAGAGGAGAAATTAATATTACATCATTGCCTCAAACAATTACAACAAAGACTGAAAAGTGACCATGCACAGAAAAGTTGCCCTAGTTATGGATGGAATGGCCAACCCCTGGGCTGTGACCTGGAGCAGTTGGCCTGAAGTCCTCAACGTCACGGCCTGGCGGAGACAGACGAGGGTTGCTGTCAACTGGGGGCGCCGGTGGGCTGACAGACGGAGGTTCTGAAGATGGGGAAGAGTTAGTTGCATTTACTACTGTGGCAACTGTCTTATTACCAGAATCGGCATCAGCATGCAATTTGTTCTTAACGAACACAGCTTCATGTTTTTTAAGTAATTCAGCATTCCGTTTATGCAAGTTTGAGGAAGTATGCTTTCTCTCTAACTTCAAGTGCCTTCCCTCAATGCGCTCAAGGTTTTGACACAAAGTGAAAAGGATGAGAACACAGGCAATGAGCATCTTCATTTGTGCCATCTTATGGCAAGCAAAGACCGAGGTAGACGAGAGTTCGGAAATCTTTTTATGGAGGATCGAGAAATGAGCAAGAATTTCAATGGAATTAACTAGCTAGCTAGGCAACTGACTTGCTAGACACTCACTTCACCTTGGTATTTATAGAGTGTTGAATCCTACAAGTGAGGCTTCAAAGTGTACTTCGCCAGATTAAATAAGCCATAAGTTGAGGCGGAGCTTAGCTAGCTCGAAATGTGCGTTCCACTTTGCAGATGCCTGTGTGTCTTTTATTTTTATGTTTTAACATGCACGAGTACCGACCATTATTTCCTTCTCTACTTCAACATATTGTCACTTGACAAGTGAAGTATCATTGAAAAACTCCTTCTCCATACGTATCTTAGTTAACTCAGATTTGATGAGCCGGAAGTAATGTGTATGATATGCATAATTAAACAAGAAATATATCGTACCATGTTGAAAATAAAGAGACAAGAATTCGTAAAACAGAAGAGAAATAGAATTTGCTGCTGAAAATTGAATTACTTAACTAAAGCAACATGAAGCCTTATATAGGCAATTACAAAGCTACTAAGTGCCTGTTTGGTTCGGCTTTTGAAAGTCCCAAAAGCATTTTTTCACACCGCAGAAGCCATTTTAAGGAAAAAATGGTTGTTTGGCTGAAAAAGTAAAAAGTGCTTTTAGAATAGAAACAGCTTTTTTAAAAGTCAGAATACAACTTTTTGAAAAGCCAAAATTTGGAGCTTTTTAGAAAAGCCGAAAAACAGCTTTTTCGGAAAGTTGTTTTTAACGTTTAAAATTTGCGTCACTTGTTTACGTAAAGAAGTGTTCCGCCGACTCTGTTTCTTCTCTGTTCTCCTCTTTACCTATAGCCGACTCTTGGTTTTGCTCCTCCTCACGTATCCCTCTGCTCTTCAGGTTGGTTCATCTTCTATTTTTTTTTCTCTGAAAATTTCCGTTGTTGACGTAGACCCACAAACGACTAATTACTTCTCAAGAATGACCAACGCAGATGGTCAAGAAGCGCAGAGCAGAT
>JANKOD010000191.1:21189862-21200471 GCA_026284645.1 Erythroxylum acuminatum
CTATATTAATATTAACAACCAAACAGGTTTTTGTTTATATTTGAAAGAAAAACAGAAAGAAAAAAACTGAAAACGGAAACCGAAAACCGAAAACTACAACAAAAAAACAGAAGTAGAACCAAACGACCCTTATAATTAACACCCCTGTTTAGTAATAATATCTTACCGTCTACTTAGATCTTTTTGATCCACATTATGTCATGTTAGGCCATCTTATTAAAATAATAAATTGTTTGTCCAACAATGAACCTGCAATGTCGCATCGCATTGATGCAACGTAGCTTATACATGCAAGTGACGAGGTACTGAGGTAGTCAGTTGGGGTTAAATTGGCAGCCCTTTGAAGCGTGCATGGTCCTTCGCTTATCCAGCATTTATATGCCCTCGATTTTGATTTTGAAACTGGCAGAGGATACTTATTAGATTATTTCTACTTCAAAAGAATTAATTTCTCGTTTAGTCCAATGGTTAAATGGTCAAGGTACTCGAGAGAAGGTAAATATTTTATTATTTAAATAAAAATATGTTATGATATTAAAATTATTGTTAAATCAATTTTTATTAAAATTTTAATATTTTAATAGAATTCACAATTAAAATTATGTTAAAAAATTATACAGATTTTGCTAGATGCTTAATAATCGGTCACAAAACATTCTAATTTAAGATAATTCCAAGGTAAAAGGTCCTTTTAAATTATTTATAATGCTAAAAGATATTTTAAGAAAAGTTTAAATAGTAAGAGTATCTTTAAAACAATTAAAATTTATAAAAAATTAAAAACCTTTATCATCATCGTCATCATTATTATTAATATGGCCTTATTTAGTGAATAACTTATCAACCAAAAATTAGCTGATTGATTATGTTAAAAAGTTGATTATTGTGTTTGATAATCAACTGATTGAGTTGACTGATTGAACCCAATCAATTAATTTTTAAAAAGCTCAGGAGAATTAGTGTTTGTCCCTTTAGGTGATAAAAATGGCATATTGTGCCCTATAAAAATACCCAACAGCGACAAAGCCTCTATTTCTTTTTTTTTCTTGGTTGCCTCTTCCCAATCTTATAAGCTGCATGCAACTTTCATGTAATTATTGGTGAAGCTTTCCTTTTTTTTTGCAATAATTATTAATCTTGGGCATCTATCATTAATTTAAGATTGAGAAAGGAGAAAAAAGTACTTATTATTATTACTACTACTACTACTAGTATTATATGTTCTATATTTTTTAATAGATTTATAAACTTAATTTTTGTAAAATTAAATATCTAAAATTTTAATTCTTATTAAAATATTTAAAGAAGTATTAAAATATAATACTCATGTATTTATAAATCTTTTTTTTAATTATACCCTTATAAGTTATTTTACACAGAAACAACTAATACTAAACAGTTAATTTATCAAACATCTTTAATAAATAACTGATGTTATTCGCTAATCAAATCAACTGATATAATCTGCTATTAACTAACCGCTGATTGAATCAATTAATAGCTAAGACAATCTGTCGATTGCCAAACAAGGCCTATTATTATTATTATTATTATTATTATTATTATTATTATTATTATTATTATTATTATTATTATTATTATACGAACTAAAATAGTGAATTTTTAATATCAAACAAATTGGTTTAAAGTTGGTTCAAGTGTAGAAAGATGTTAGGTGTTGGGGTTAAGTTTGTGAAGAGCAGAGGGATATCCCCCACCAAGTACTCATCTCCACGTAGGACCACAACTGTTTACGAACAAAAATGCCCTAATGCTTTTAGATTACCAACTTTCTCAAATTATTAGTGCTTTTATCGTAGATTTCATTTTTGGGTTTTGATTCCTTTTGTGGGACTTGGACCATTACACCATACTGGCTTTTACCATGTGCTTGCAATATCGAATAGGGGTGAAGCCTATGAGCGTCTTAGGTTCTATATGAAGCACCAAGATGGGGCATTCTGGTTTTCTTTTGCTGCGATTTACTTTATGAAAAAACTGTAGATAAGGTGTTGAAGTTCAGAGATAAAGTGATGGCCTTTCACAACCTTCGAAATCTTTGATTTGGGCAAGCATTATGAATAGTCAACTTCGGTTTCCGATAAATTGGAAGGGTAAAGGATTAAAGAATTTTGCTGAAGTCAATCAGTATTTTAGAGTCTGCATAATAAAAATTGGCTGGCATATATGTCATTTAGCATGCGATACAAAACAGAAGCTCTAAATTAATGTGATGATAAAATAAGATGGTCCAAAATCACTTCCTTTGTCTTTTAGCCCTGCAAATGTCCCATAACTTTTCAGTGTTTTGACTAATTTACAAATGCTTGTCCATGCACCTTTTTCTCCGGGGGAACACTTGCTATGCTATCACCAATGGATTCAGATTCTCATTAAAAAACGTAGTTAGGAGATATGAACTTAAGCAATGGAAATTCAGGTCATAATTACATTGTAATTATTAATTCTAGGCAATCCTAGAAGTAAAAAAATTTGACCTTAAGCCAGGTTAATAGATTATCAAGAGAGCTTTGAGAAGAACGTGAGCCGCAAAAGCCATGCTTTTTAAAGGAAGGACGTGAGCCGCAAAAGCCATGCTTTTAAAAGGAAAGCAGAGTCTGGAGCCAAAGGTGAAAGGCCCTGACTATCTTAGGAAAGAAAAGTAATGCTTTTGGAATTGAAAGGACATAAAAGGAATCGCACTCTTAATTTTTTTTTTAAGGATTTTTTTAACATCTTTTTACAACAAAGCGATCTTCAAGTTGACCCCATATTTCAAATAATGTGTTCTAATCAGACGGAAGCTAAGTGATCATTCTAATTTTATTTTTCCATTGTAATTTTTAGCTTTTAAAATAAAAATAAAAAATTCTTTATTTATTAATATACATATAATGATAATAATTACATATGAGATAAAACTTAAAAATAAATTATTTTTAATTAAATAAATTTATTTTAATCTCTTATATAATATTTATTAAAATTTTATTTTATTTTATTAAAATAAATAATTTAAAAATTGATATTTATTTTAAATATATTTTTATTATTAAATGAAATTTTATTTGGAATATATATTTTGAAGATATTTTAAATTTAATTATATTTATTAATAATTATTAAATTAAATTTATTTAATTTAATTACTAAATTAAATTAAATCATTCATAATTATTATTAATAAATAATTTTAGTTAATTAAATATATGATATTAAATTAGGTTATTTATAATTCTTATTAAAAATTAACATATTAAATAATGAAATAATATATATTTAGTTGATAGTAAATCATATTATAAAAAATCAGTAACAAAAAATAGTTTTTATAACTTTAAAAAACTAAAAGAAACCAAAACTAATAACAGAAACAAAAAATTCAAACAACGATATTTTTACTAAATTTGAAAATAAAAATAAAAATAAAAACAAACAGAGCCTAAGTATAAAGGTATCTTATTTTCCAAGTAACAAAAGAAAAGGTTATACATAAGTTCTTCAAATTTAGGAAAAATACTACTTTTCAAATCCTTTATTGTGAGCAAATATAGACCAATTCCTTAAATTGAAGTTTCTAGGTCTCCTTCCCACCTTCATTCAAATTCTGTATATTTTGAGATTCCTCTTTTTGTTTTTTTCACTTTTGCACTTTGCTTTTCTTTTTTCAATTTCTCTTGGCTAAACCTTTGCAATTTACATTCTGCCAAACGTCATGGAGACATAAAATTTAAAGTCATTTAGTCCTTTTGGCAGTAAAGTTTTGGCAACTATAGATGTGCTTGTTCCTCCCTTTAATATTCCCCCCTTGGATCCACCACCATTTAGTATATCTTGACTTCACTGATTTTTATGTGTGCTTTTTTTCAGAACACAATTTGAAGTTACCACAAATTATTGGGAGCTCGTATAGTATTGGGAAGGACAGTCCCTCGAGCTCCTGTGATTTCAACTCAAGTATTGCTGAAATTCATTGTTGATTAAAAGCTGCCTTATAATTGGTGAATTACACTCTTACGAAAGTAGGGTACATAAGCTATGAAAGGCATTACTACTTGGAAAGGTAACCCAGAATAGGAAAGACACCACATGCAATTCTAATAATTCCATGCAATGCAACCCAACTAACGCTGGCTAGGGTCTATAAATATGCTTAGCTTGAAATGGGTATGGAAATTTTAAAGAAGATAACATATATAGGCAAAAGTGTGGAATGTTTGGTGAGGTCGCTTCATAATTCAGATCAGCTTTCGTAATTACTAATGTACACCTTCAACTAAAGTAAATGAAAAACAGAAAACAAAATTTTATTATTATTAAGAAAAGGTAAAATTATTATTTATTCTCGTTATTTTATACTTATTTTATTTTATGAACATTTATTCATTTCATTTTTGTTGCTCCCGACTATTATCATCTTCTTTAAGGCTCTGTATTGGTGAAATTGTAGTCTAGTTTTCTGTGCCCACACCATTGACTAGTAGCCATGTCCATGTGCCTTTGTCTCTAACCCTTTTTTTCTATTATCTAAAATTTAAGGAATCTTGCTTTTTCTTTCATCTTTCTACTCCGTGTTTGGATTCAAGGAAAAAAAGGTTGAGAAAGTCATCATTATGGTCATGATATTAGGCACTTACCCTTTAAATTTATAAAACCAAAACATCCAACAATCACTAATCATTGGTTTTGGGGGTAAATTTATTGGAGATCTCACTGCAAGTACAGGAAAAAAGAAAAACAAATTTGTACCTCCCTAGTCATTATCGTCTTTTTCTTTATCTCTGTCTCATCTTTCTCTCCTATCATGCATTTAGCTTTTGTTAATCCATTCTTTCCATGATCGTGGTTTGGGTCATTTTGTTCTCATCAAAAGGAACAAGCAAATTTCTCCTGTGTCACCCCATCCATAAATAGTACGACCCATAATAAAGAATCGTATTTTACTGCCGGCTAAGGAATTTTGTCTTCCCTTAGAGAGGACACTGCACCTTTTTACTTTTCAGGTCTTTTAGGAACTCATCATCAATCTCTGTTTATGATTTACAGATATGAAAACTGTATACAAGTATATAATGTTATTACTTCCTTCCCGTAATAACATTTTGATAAGATATAATTGTATATTATATATACATATCCACTTTTCATAATTTCTAGTAACCAAGTAAGTTTTGTTTTTATATATATATATCATCATCAAGTTCAAAACCAACTTGCATATTTCTTAGATTAAGAAATATAACATATAAGTTGAACAAAGTCAATAATATACTAATATTAGAAGTGTGCAGACTGATCAGCCCATGTTGTTAGGTTTTTTGATATCGAAATTTTTTGTTTTCGGTCTCCACCTTCGAGTTGTACTTATATCTTTGAGGATATGGTTGGGGTCTTATCCGCGCGATTAGGCATGTAAAAAAAAAAGAAGAAAATTTTGTTTCCTGATGTGAATAGAACATTTTGGCATAATATTTTATTCTCCAGTGGCCATGAAATTTTTATTCTGCGGTTCGTATGCATGTGCTATTCACCATCTTTCTAATTATTGTGTCCTGATCAGATTACAATCCCTTCAATTAATTTTCTTATTCTACGGGAGTATGGATCCAACATGAATTAAGCTTGACGAATAAGTCAATATCAATTGAGTTATTGAACATAACCTTCACATTTTAATTAAATATAGAAAACTTTTGTCATCAGAACATCTTCTCAAGAAAAGAAAAAGGAAATAGTGGTATCAATTTTTTAAAATTTAAAATTAATAAAATTTGATTGATTTTTTTTATTTACTTTTTACTGTTTTTACAGCATAAAATCTACTTTGTACTTACTCTGCCATGCAATGGATGCATCGGTGTCCCACCCGAGTTAAAAAGGAAATTCTCTGGTGAGAGTATCCTGAGAATGGCCCCAGATCATGAAGTTTCGATGCGATCTTTACTCAATTTGAAATAGCATGAGCAGTGAATCTTTCTCTTCACAAAATTTAGAAATATCAAGTACCGCACCGCTTCCCTCCCCGTTAACTCACACAAGTCACTCAATTTATTACCATAACAAGTAATTCTATCTACTCTAGCTGGGTGCTTACTTCCCTCTTTCTCTCCTAT
The DNA here is from genome assembly GCA_026284645.1 of Erythroxylum acuminatum. Classification (NCBI taxonomy): domain Eukaryota; kingdom Viridiplantae; phylum Streptophyta; class Magnoliopsida; order Malpighiales; family Erythroxylaceae; genus Erythroxylum; species Erythroxylum acuminatum. The sequence goes on from JANKOD010000191.1 coordinate 21,195,976, forward strand.
CAATAGATGAGTAAATTGAAGTACGAGTCAACCCAAAAATTTTCTCTTATTCGTATGAACCAAAATACAGCATTTTTTGGATAATTATTAGTAATAATAAATAACCAATCTACGACGGAAGGAAGAAACTTTATACTAGTGGTCAGTGGTCCACGTACCATTGTGGACCGTCCGTTTAATCTTTTAGGTCCACGTGTTGATGGTTTCATTTTATTAGATGAATGTAAAAGTGCATATGTTTCCCAAATTCATCTCTATACTTATTGCCCAACCGTTAAGCCGTTATGGCCGTAACTTAAATGATCATGTCTGCCATCCCGGAGTCACTGTAACCATGTCTTTTAATTGGAATTAATTTGGCCTACCTAGCGGGGCAGATATTCTGTCTCAATAGCCTCGTTATAATTCTGTTACAAGCCTAACATCCTCTTTGTTCTAATTCTGTTTTATTAAATATTATTTATATATTTATGTAAAATATGTGGATAAGATTTAATAAAATATAATTAAAATACTATAATTGAAATAGAAAATCTAATCCTTAACATTTAATAATTTATTTATTGCTTAGAATTTATCGTTGTAATTGTTATTAAAATATATAGTTATAAATTATCATACAATTTTTAATTATCTTATACAAAATATTTTAAATTTATTATTTTTTGTTAAGTGATTTGTTAAAATATATACTAATATATAATTTATTATGCATATTATAAAAATTTCTTCGTTTTAAGGTAAAATTGTTTTTGTTATATCACTAAACAACCATATCGATTTCATAGTTTCTAGAGCTGTAATTGAAAGCGCATATACCCGAGTTGAGTTCAAATCCGAAAGTGAAGTCTTTGTAGCCTCCGCCGTACGGGACGCTCTTTTGGTTTACGACGATCATAATAGTTTCTCACTTTAACTTGACACTCCTAACGTGCAGGACCGCACGTGGCTCGCACTTATTTACCTAGAATTCGGCGCATTCCCTCCTTAACGGCCCAATCAATATAACGGCGCCGTCAACTTCCCCGTCACAGATTCCCCGTCAGAGTTAACGGAGACTGGACCACTAAACTTCTGCTTACTTGCCCTTCCTCACTCGGTCAGGCCTCTCCTTATATCTCCAAACCCATTCCTCACCGTTAAATCTCCGCTCATAATCATCTGATCATCAACTACCGAGCTCCATACAGCCATGGTGAGGAAGTGTAGAGGAATTGCGGTGGTGGAAATGTCTGAGATCGCTGGCGTTCGAACCAGACCTCGCTCTCTTGCACTGGAGACGGTTGTTTCCACCGTCACTGCCAAGAAAAGGAAAATCAACCGTGAAGAATTGAACACCTCCACTTCGTACGTTAAATTCAGGAGTACTACTCCTGATACTACTTGTACAACTCGCACTAGAAATCGTAGACGTGAACGTGTCACAATTACCCCTGAGAATCTGGTCTCACCGTCTCCGGAGGTGAATTCTGGCCTTTGGAGCGTGATTGATGACGACAGGTGCTCCAGCCCTAGATCTGATCATGCTTCGACATCTTGTTGCTCTAGTAACGGACCGAGCGACAGAGTTAAATTCGCAGATCTGAAGGTGATAAATTAATTAGGTTTTCGTGTTTTAAATTTCAAAAATTCTCTTCTTGAATTTTCGGTTTCTAGTGTTTTAATTTCTTTACCTCTATGTCAAATATTTATATGGTGGTATATTGTTTGGCTTTTTCAGGAAGAGAGTGTTGAAGGCGAGACGTCAATGGATTATAGCTGCAGAGAGAGGTTCGATTAATTCATTTTTAACAGAAATTGAACTCACTTTATGTTACATCGCTAAATTTCGAAATTCAGAATTCTCCGATCTATTAAGTTCTTTAGTTCTTAAAATTCAGGCTCAGTGTGAGTGTAATCTCTCCATCTTCATCAGTGTAAACTGATTATGTTTCAGGAGAGAGACAACGTCTTCAAGTGAATTGTTAGACGACCTGGATTCAACGACAAGACCATTGGAGACTAGCTCTGGCCGTAGTTCTACTACGGCGAAGAAGATACCGACGGAGTCTGAACTCGAAGAATTCTTCGCCGAAGCTGAAAAGGGAATCAAGAAATATTTCATGAAGTAAGATATAGAGCAAAATTCTGAACAATAACTCAAAATTCGACGCCACAGTGATGCATGCATTGTACATAATTCTCATGAACCTCCTGTATGTTTCCCGGGAAATTAAAAGCAAAATGATTTCATGGCACAGGTACAACTACGATATAGAAAAGGACGAGCCCTTGGAAGGACGTTGGGAGTGGGTTAGATTAAAGCCATGAAATGAAGGCTAACAACAAGGGTTGCTATCACTGTTCTGCTTAGCTCATCAATCAATGGCTTTAGGTACCGCCAGTCACTGGAAGTACTAATCCAATATTATCGCTCCAGCTACCTAGTTCTTGTTCTAGGCCTTCTTCTTCTTCTCTTTGTCGTGACATGTTCGTGTACATCTCTCTCAACTCATTTGACTTGTTGTAAGAGCTAAGTTTTAATTACGTATGAGTGCAGGTAAGAGAAATTGCAAAAAATTGCTGCCCAGTTGAGTAGAGAAAGAGCAGTAGACAGTTGAATAATAACCAGAAGTTGGTTCTTTCTTTTTCTGTTAAATAAAAATGATCACCTTAAATTTCGTGTCTGGTTATGATGATGTGCTCAGTCTAAGACGGCTTTGGGTTCTCTCTCTATCTGCCTCCGTGTACTGTACATTTTGGAGCAAGCTGCTTTTGTTCGTCGTTACTCGTTTAGAAATTTGTTTCTTTACATCTGGTTGCTCTAACTCTGAATTATATAAATCTACATTTGGGTTGCTGAAGAACACCCCCAAGATTTAGGGGGAAAGAGAGGAAGGAACAAGGAAGACGACATAGTGACGGGTGGGGGTAATTTGTTGGGTGAAGAAGAGGGACACGTGTAGAGGAATGGAAAGTTCACTCGATTACCCATGTCAAACTGCTTTGGGCTTTATCCAATCTTCCACTCTCTCTACTACTGCAGCTATTTCTTCTTTTCCTTTCCTTTTCATCATTTCATGATTTTAACACTCTAGCTTGTGAGAATCTTGTTTCAAATCTTCCAAGTTTTCGGAAATTGCTTTCGTTCACATCTCAAAACAGCCAAATCTATCCCATTCATTCGCTTCTTCCATTATCTCGTGTTCTGGAAGATGAGGGGAGAATGGAGATAGTGCAACGTGTAATTAGGATAAATTGGGATAAAGAGTTGAATTTCAGGATGGCATTCGGTTTGCAAGCGACTCCAGAGAAAATTGTAATGCCATAATTCTCAAATTCAAGATGGCTCTCAATCGCATAAAAGAAAAAGTATCTGACTCCTTCATGTAACTACAATAGACATGTGTATTGGCTACGATTTATTTGGCGACGAAATAGAAATTGTCGTTAAAATTGTCCCTTTGACAATGCTTTAATAGTTCGTCTCTAAAAGTCAAAAAATCTACGTTGATTAAACAAAATATCGGAAAGGGAAAACAATGTTACAAGGCTTTTATAATTTTGTTGTCGCAATAACCACACGTTTTAACGACGTTAAGATACTTCCGTCGCAAAAAAGAAACAATTATCGACGACTAGAAATTATTGTTGGCGTATGTGAGACAAATTAATGTGATTAGCGTCGATCTAGTAAATCGTCAGTAATTGCTTGGAAAAATAGCGACAAAAAATTAAATTGAATGGCAAATTGCATTCCTTGTTATAGATGTTTTGATGAATCATTGCAAAAGATCAAACTAAGATAATACGGAGCGACGATAAATGTTTAAATGTCGTGGAATTTTCACTATTGGCGATAATTACTGTACTAAGTCGGTAAAGTTTGGAGATGATTTTCTTTAGTGTCGCAGGTTGGTGGACATATTGCGATCATTTTCTTTATTCGACACTAATGAGGTAGGATATAGCGACGGTCTATTATTTCGTCGGTAAAAGTGGTTCTTAGATTTTTTCCAAAAATTTTTATATGAATATTGATGAAATTTGATATGTGATAATATTGTTAAAATTAATAATATTTAGAAGATAGTTTGTTAATAATAAGTAATAATCATAGTTAAGGTTAATTATAATTGACATTTTTATATCTATCCTAGTTAAGATAAGTTTTGTTGTAAAGTTGTTTTCAATGTTTAAAACATATTGTTGAAAAACACATGTTAGGTTATTTAAAATATCAAAAGTAAATATATTTTAGAAACGATAAATTTTAACAATATTAAAAATACCATAATTTTAAGTTAAAAAGTAGTACTAATCATTATTATTTAGTAACAGTAAAATACTTATTTATAAAATTTTTGGAAATGGTATCAATATAATATAATGATATATGGTAAGTAGTACAAACTTTTAATTAGAAGGTTAACAATTCTTACAGACATAGAACAACAACAACAATAATACGTAGCCTTATCCCTAACAAATAGAGAGCGTGTTTGAAAAATTCTTAC
>JANKOD010000191.1:21207720-21223567 GCA_026284645.1 Erythroxylum acuminatum
ATGTGACTCTTTATATTCAAAAACTTAATATTATGGTATTTTTAATGTAAACTAATATTATAAAATTAAATAAATATCAAAAAGTTTAATTGATCCCTTTATTATATTATTTCAAACTTCACGACATAATTGTACAATAAAAAAAGCCAACTTTAAAAACATACATAGCAAAAGTAGAGAGTAAAGTGGAGGACAACAAATTTATTTAGAAATCAGCTTATTGAAGTTAAATAAGCTAACTAATAAGTCATTCACTAATACATCAATAGTTTTTTTAAGATAGTCAAAAAGTTACGTTTTAGTTAATAAGCTAAAAAACAGCTAATAAACTCATCTTGTGAAATGGTTTCGCTTTGAATATCTAACGTGGTGGTTGTGGCTAGAGAATTGACAATAATGAAACATTAATGCCTGGTTCAAATAGTGGGTTATGTTTTGTCTGCTGCAAGGAACCACATGGACTCCTCAGGCAAGACTCCGGCGCTATTAACTTCCTGAGATAGTTAGAAGCTGTTGAGCCATGTATTTATCATTCATCAACATTGAAACTTTGTATAATAAGGAAAAAACAAAAAAGAAAAAATTGTTCTTTTGTTGAAGCAGAAAGCAGAAATGGACTTCTTGTGATATAGAGATCATAACAGTACTGTGTCTGATGCTTCCGTCTAAGATGGTTTGAGTTCAGAACCTAATAATAGCAATACTGCATCACATCATTAAATTAATACTTACATTGTTCATCGAAACAATAACAAATACTTTCACAGTTCTTTCTCCTTTTATACCTTTTTAGTTGCAACTTTCAAACTTGAGAAGCCCAATCCATTTAAGCTTTTATTACCAGTCTTCGATGATTAGAGTACAGATATCACAAAAGTCACACGTTAATCTGTTGAACAAGTAAATGCCTTCGCTACCATTCGCAGAAGTTGCCAACTAAAGCATATCTCTTTGTTACATACGTACACGCACCAAAACCAATATGCGCGAAGGATTCGAGCTTTACACATGCAAACAAGTGAAGATACAGTCAACTAGTCAGTTGCCTTTACTTGACTGCGTATTTGTTGTTGTTCTCCCATCAGATACTGCGTGGTATCCATTTAAATTAATTGGCAAGGCCGACCATAATCATAAATCCACCGTTAGCTAGAAGCTAATCTTTACTCGGCCCATCGTTATTTGAAGTTCAGATTCTCTGTTCAGTATTATGATGCCTTATTGTATCCAATAAATCTGAGTCATTTATTTATATGGGTTCCACATGCGTCTTGCGTGAGTCTCGCAAAATAAATGGCTGAGAATTTATGAGATAGAATAAGACAAAGTAATATTAGACAAAAGATCTTGTTCCGTTATTTGATCAAAGCACACTTGTTAGTGGTCATCCTTTTTCATGTAATAGTAAAATCTTGCCTTTCAAATATGCATCAATTATATATTTTAAATGATTTATTTATCAAATAAAAATTAGGATTAGATGATAGAATTAATTTTAATTAACTAATGATAAATTATAGCCAGCCCGACTCATACTAATACTAAATCAGGCATAAATAATAACACAGTTTTAGGTCCTTCTCTGAGCACTTAGTAGCTAGGGGGTCCATAGTAACATGCGTGGGGACGAATGCAAAGAAGATTGAAAGCTGTACTAAAAGGACTTAAAAGTACGTAGCTGTCACTCACATGGTTTAACCTTTTCCAAGTGGCCAGTCAAATAGGGTTATGCCACGTGGTGGATTCCCACATTTGGACCAGTCAACTATACCTTGAATTACAAGAGCGGATCAAAAATAATAAACAAAGAAGAATGAGATAACAAATTTTCAATTACAACTTTTTAATTTTTTGTTTAATTTCTAAAATTTTTAATTTGTTGACTAATATTTTAAAATTTGTATAACTAAAATCAAAATATTGTCTTTGTTAGTTGTTTACAATTTTGACTAAAAAATAGACACTTACATGACAATTTGATGAACTCACCATATTAGTTAAAAATTGAAGGAGATAATATCTAAATCTAAAATGTATTAATTTTAAAGATTTGCACTAAGATAAAAATTTTAAAAGGTTAAACAGCGAATTGAAAAAACTTTAAAACATTAGGTAAATTTGATATCTTGTCAAAAAAGTAATGCTTTAAAAATTTTACTCGTAATGACAAGAAAAAATATTTAAAGTTTAAAAATTCAGTCAATATTAGAATGTTAAGAAATCAATAAATAGTAAATGAGAAATAGAAATTATAAGAATAAGAAAAATGTAATATAAAATAAAATATTTTATTGAAATAAAAATAAAATATGATATTTATTAATTTATATTCAATTAATAATAAAGCTAATAAGTCTAACTAAAATTGAACCTAATATAAAAATTATAAAATAATAGTAACAATTAAAATTATATTTTAAAATAAGATTGCATCTTTTCATCATAAAAAAAACTATATTCTCTAACAGTTTTTAAAAGTTATAATTCATGTTTTCATCTAAAGCATCTGGATAACTTCTAATTAGTAATGTATGAAATTATTTTCTATTGTAATATATTATAATTTATTTTTAAATTAATTACAATCACTATCGAGTTATACCAACTAGATTATATATTCTCTTCTTATTATACAACAATAACAACATCCTAATAGAAATATCGCTCAAATGCAGGGTCTAACGAGGTCTAGTAATATACAACCTTACCTCCAACTAGTAGAGAAATTGTTTCTAATAGACCCATTAAAAAAAGAAAAATAAGAAAGAAAAGAGAAAATATTTAAAGGATTTAAAGAGAAAAAATAATCAAATACATAAACAAATAATTGATAAATAAATAATAAATAATATTAAAGTAAGTAATTAAATAAATAGTCAAGAAAGAAAACAGATAAGTAAGTAAAACAAACATGCAATTGAAAGAGAAGGAAAAAAAAACTAAAGGGCAAATACTAATAGCCAAAGTACTCAAAGTAATTATGAGATATAAGAAACAAAACAACAAGAAAGGCAAAAAAAAGTTCAAAAGGTCTAAGAAAAGAGAAGGCCCTATTTATGAAAAGAAAAGGATCTCTCTACGTAAGATCTTATACTCATATCCTAGTTTACAAAGTTTCCTATTAAGGGTCAAGTCCTTGGTAAGCTTTAGTAGGACTATATCATATTTGATTACCTCCTTCCAATTTTTCTTAAGTGTTTCTCTTCTTCTCTTACAATCTCAAATTATAATATTCTCACATCCTCTCAATAGAGTGTCAGGATGTCTTCTTTTAATATGTCAAAACCACCTAAGCTTTGTCCCCATTTAACTTACCATCAATGTTGGCCACCCTAACTTGTCTCTTGCCACTACATTACCAACCTTATCTCTTCTTGTAAAGTTGCGCTTCCAACGGAACATCATCATTTTTGCCACTATTAACTTAAGAACCTGTTTGATGGGTTAACACTCTATCCCATAAAGTATAGTCAACCTAGTTGTTAAATAGTAGAATTTACCTTTTACCTTAATTGGTATCTTCTTATCATATTAAACTCCTGATGTGCACCTCTATTTAAGTCATCCTGATTTGATAAAGTGAGCTATGTTATCCTCTATTTTTCCATTGCTCTGTGTGATAAATCTAAGGTACTTAAAACAATCTTTTTGTAGTATATCTTCTAAACTAATCTTTATCTCCACATCGGATACAAACTTGTGACTTGAAAAGTCATACTTTAGGTACTCAGTCTTAGTTTTACTTAAAACTTAAAGCCCTTCAACTCGAGCGTATTGCTCTAAAGTTTTAGTTTGATATTAACATCCTCTTTTATTTCATTCAATAAAATAACTTCAATAGCAAATAACATACGCCAAAGCACATCCCGTTGGATATTCTTAGTGAGATCATCTTTAATAATTTCAATTAAGAAGGGGTTCAACAAAGATTCTTGATGCAATCCGATATTGATAGAAAAATACTATATATCTCTGTCTATCGTCCTTACTCAAGTCTTAAGACCTTCCTATATATCCCTAATAACCCTTATATAGGTCATAGGAATTCCCTTAGCTTTTAAACACCTCTACAAGACTCCCCTATGTACTTTGTCATAAGCCTTCTTTGAGTCAATGAAAACTATATGTAGATCCCTCTATCTATCTCTATAATATTCCAGTAATCATCTAAGGAGGTATAAAGTTTTTTTTATGGACTTTCCTGGAATAAAACCAAATTGGTTCTCTAAGATAGGTGCACTCTTTCTCACTTTTTCTCAATTACCCTCCCTCATAACTTTATGATGTGACTGACTAGTTTGATGCCTCTATAGTTGTTACAACTTCAGGTGCCCCATTTTTTCTTGAGAAAGGGATTAGTATGCTAATGCTTTACTCATCTGACATTTTTTTCATATTTGAGGATTACATTAAAAAGCTTGGTTAACTAAGTAAGACCTTTATCTCTTAAGTTTTTCCATACCTTTAATAGTAGGTCCTATTGTCCTTCTACTCTTCATCTTCCTCAAAGATCCTTTAATTCCTTCTCTCGTGATATGTAAGTAATAAGTGAAGTTAAGATAATTCTAAGAAGTGCTAAGATCATACAAAGAAGAGATGTCATTCACCTTTATTAAAAAGGCTATAGAAGTATATCTACTAACTTTTTTTGAAATGATTTTATCCAGGAGCACCTGACTTCATTCTTCATATAACAAACTTGATCCAAGTATCTTACTTTTCGTTCTGTAGCTCTCACCAGCTTAATTATATCCTTTCCTCCATCCTTATTTTTCAATCGTTGATGTAAGTTCTAATGGGCTCTACTTTAGCCTTTGAGATTATCTTGTTTTCCACTTTCTTTACAAACTTGTAGCTCTCTCTATTTGTTACCTTTTCACTACAAGAAAACAACACCTTACCAATGGAAAATTACCGACAGAAATTAATTTTCTGTCAGTATATTTGTCGAAAATATTGTTTTTGTGACCTTCAAAATATCCGTCGATAAACATGGAGGGAGAATATCCCTGTAAATTTCCTAACGAAATATAACGACAGAATACGTGTCTCTCATAAAAGCAGGTGGAAATGGCTGGCAGAAAAAATGAGCATCTTGAATACTAACGAATCCACATTTTTATCGATAAAATACTGACAAAACTATAGTTCTGTCGGTAACTATAAAATTGTTCATAAATTAAAACGATGTTGTTTGGTTTTTAATCCAAATGATATCGTTTTATTCACATACTTAACTCACCCGACACCCCCATTCTGCCTCCCCTATGTTATTTTCTCTCTTCTTCCACCATCAACGTCATTGGTCCTCTTCCTCCCAAGCTTCCATCATCGATTTTTGCTTAGTTTTTGGTCCATCGTGCATCATTTTCAGGTAACAAAACTAATGGGTTTATTTTGTCTCCAAAAAATGAAGGTGTTAAATGTTTATATATATGACCCTAGAAGGGTCAGTGAGGTTTGCTTGGATTGTTGGTTTATGCGTTTTTATGTTGAATTGTTGGTTTATTTGTTTTTTGAATGTGTTGTTTCTGGTAAATAATGAAAAATGCAGTTGTTTTGTTATTAGCTAGAGATAATTCGGGTTGCCAATGAATTGTTCGATAAAATGTCTCTTAGGAGCATATCAGTTGAATTAGAATTTAAGGTGGCTGTAGTGTTTTTAACTAATCAATTTATCTTATTTTCTTAACAAATATTAGAACAATATATGAAAAATATTGAAATAATTTAACTAATGATTTGGTTTACTTCTATGTTATGTTAGAAACGCTGAAATTCAAACACAATAAGAGCATTATACAACGTAAATTTCAACATCAGTTGGCATCTGTTTGTCAAATTACATAACCTAAATTAGGACTCTCGCACACTTTCCTTAAGACTCTTATTCATCTACATTGAGGTCAAATATCTTACAAAGGGATGTCTAAAAATTTAGATATATGAATGCAGCTAAAAAGATTAGTTATAAAATCTTTCTCAATATGAATGGATCTTTTACTAGCTAAACCTATTTTTGTTTCAGTTAGCCCATTGTTTCCTCTAAAAACACGGATGAGAGCTTTCATTGATGGGAACTCATGGAACCTTCCTAGAAGTCTACTTCATCTTCAACCCAACTATCCCCCAACACCTCATGAATCTGACGCCTTCTTCTGGAAAGGTATTTCACTAGACAAACTGACAAACAGAATCATTTGTGACAACTTGCGTAAGCATAGATCCACAGTTCCTTGGGTTGCCACGGTATGGAGTAGACACCTGACGTCGAGGATCTCCTTCATCTATTGGCTAGCCATTCAGAATAAACTTTCCACAGCAGACCAAATACCATATGTGCAAATGGATAAATATTGTCCCATGTGTTCTCTACATATTGAATCATGTAACCACCTTTTCTTTGAATGCCCCTTCAACAAAACAATATGGGAACACGTCTCTGCTCTTTGTTCTTGGACGGATCCAGGGTTAACTATACTTGATATTACTAATTGTCTCTCATCGTATTTACCTTCCAGAAGATTAGTTCATATTGTTGTCTTAGGAGTTTGTATCTAGTCGCTTTGGAGAGAACGAAATCTTCGATGTTTCAAGAACAAATCATCCACTAAAGAATGTGTTATCTCTTTAATAATCGCTAAAATTAGTGAGATTGTTTTGATAAAAAAATCTTCATTTAACCTACAGCTTTAATGTTTGCTCTTCTATACGCATATAGAAGTCTGTTGAAAGCAATTATTCTTCGAGTGTGGGCCTTCGACAGCATGGCAGTGGCTAGTGCTGGAACCTCCCTCCAAGATAGAAAGACGGTTTTTTCTTTGCCATGGGATGTTGTTCTAGCCATATGAAGATAGTATGTATGAAGATAGTAGCGATAGATGACTGTTAACGGAGAAAAGGTTATGATATTACTAAGGCACTAAAAAATCTTTAAATTTCCATCTATTTTTATGATTTGGTAGTTACCTTCCGTTGTATTATATGCTAAGGGTACTCCCTTGACTTATTAGTCTCTGTAACTTTATTCTTCTTTCGTTAATTCATTTTTATTTTTTCAAAAATCTTTGTATCTTGTCCAAAAGCAAAATCCACTACTGCCTAGCTATGAGGAGTCCGATGATCCCGTGTTTTTAGGCTTCATTTTACCATTTTTCTTTGAGAAAGCTTTAGTAATATCCTCCATTACTAAATTTTCTTTACCTTAAATTTTACTGCAAACGTTGAGTGCAAAATTTTCGGTAAAATTTGTAGCTAAGGCAGAGAAAGGTACCGTGATTCTTTTTCCTTCACCTCCATCTCCATTCTCATACTCTGAATCTACTCTCACCATCTCCATCTTTATTTCCTTCATCCTCACAAACCTATCTCCCAAAAGCTTACTGGCTTCCTCTCCTTACCACTCCCTAACCCATACTCACTCCTATAACAAATTTTAGCACTATAGTCTCTACTCGAACTAGGTTTCACAAGATACTTTTGCTCACAAAAGACACTAAGCTTGAAGTTATAAACAGATCACGCCAACCACCAATGCAGATGACGGTTAGGGTTATCATATGAAGAAGAAGACCGCAAGGTTTAGATGGCTAATGATATCTCTCGTATAAAGGAGAAGATGTCAAGCTTCAGATTAGTTTTATCGAGAAATTTATTGAAGTTTTTAAGATATGATAAGGGAATTGAAAAAATTTGAAATTAGATTCTTTAGATATTTACTCAAAATTTTGGAGATTTTAAGTTAGCCAAATCATAATTAAGGTTTAATTATAATGAACTTTAGTTTAATTAGTCTTTTATCAAGAATTTAAAAAATTACAAAACTAATTTAAATATAATAAGTGGGCCACCTGGGGCCGGTGGCATTCATGTGATATAGTGGGCCTACTTGTCAATTTTAAAATATAAATATATGTTACATCAATGCTAACGTAGCTTATAACAGATGTAGGCTTAACTCTATCCAATTTTTCATCCAATTAAATTTTTTTTGAATATTTTTTAAATATTAGAGTTTATTTTGAACACTTTGAAATGTTAGGTTTAAACTTGTATTTTGGTGAAAACGTCATGGTTTAATTTACAAATTTTCCCTAAAATTTAAGTTACATAACATTTTAAAAATTGTATAAAATGATCCCCTAATTGATTGAACTATTATGGTTCCATCATTTTTACTAATTTGGAAAACATTTTTAAGTGGTATACATTAGCCATATAGATAACTAATGCGGACTCTTAAAAATTGAAACCATAAATTTAATTTTGGGATTTCAATATAGTTATATTTCTCTTCCTTTCTTCTCAAATTTTAACTTAGTTCCCTGCATCCACCCCAACAAAGGACCACCTATAGATCCTCTGAGTGAATTCTTTGACTTTAGCACAATTATAAGTAATAATAAGGGGTATATGTTCTTTTTAAATGTTGTAGAGGGAAATTAGTTAATATTAAAGAAAAATAATGAGATCCTATATTTTGAAACAACTAAAAAAGGACAAGCACAAAAGGATATTTTTCAATACATTGATGGGTGTTGTTAAGCTTGTCTGCAAGTATCTATTCACTGAATAAAGTATCCATCCCACCTCAAGAATGCCCCTCATATTCTAAGAACAAACCAATCACTAAATAAGAGCAAACACTAAAAAGAGAATTTTGAATCTTCAAGTACTCACTTAAGCAAAAGAACTAGTAATTATAACAACTTTAAGAAACTAGTTAAAATTGACCTACAAATATGAGCTTTGGCCCTAAAATTATTGTTAGCTACCATATGCCAAATTAATTATCCCCTAGAAGAAGGCAATCAACTAAATTCAGAGCAAATGCAATCGGACGAATCCTAATTGAGCACAGAAACAATGACTCTCATGCTACTAAATCCCAAAATTTACTAAAGAAAATAACAAAAACAACAATATGAAAAGTTAAAAGAGATTGATAAGCAATAAATATGATTCAAAGTCCAAGAAAAATGTCTTAGATCAAGAAGGGGCACAAAGAGGTGGCATAACAAAAGAAGGTTAAACAGGTTTTGTAAACATTAAGGCAGACCCCAAATTACAACAACTTACAATTGATGATGGGATTTAGGTTTAATATATTGAATGTGTACTTGCAGGTAAGGTGATTAATTCACTAGAAGGAGGAAAATGATGGTAGTGATAGATGGTGGTTTTGGTTAAAGTTTGGTGACTAGGTTGTGGTGTTTAAGTTATGGATTTATGATTTTCATTCTTAAATTCCCAAACTAATTCATGGTTATAATTTTTAGGGATCCATGTCAGTCATCTATGTGGCTATCATTTCCTTTAAATTAAAAAATTACTAAGTAAACAAAAACTATACAACCTTGGCATTTTTGTCAATCTAGAGATCATTTTATATTATTTTCAAAATGTTTTGGCCTTTTTTTATGCGTTGCCAATTGTTAGGATCTATAACTTTGATGCAAACTTCAAAGAGTAAAATATATCTTCAGCCAAATATTTGTACAATTAATCTTTTCATTTTCTATATGTTTATTCCTTATGTTACTAAATTTATGTAGTTAATGGAGGTTATCCGCGCCTGGAAAGGATTTTATGTTAATTTTAGTATTAGTAGGTATCTATCAATCTCCTAGACATACGAAAAAATAATTAATTTAAAAGATCAAAAGTTTGAAATAAATTGTTCTTTTTGGTACAAAATATTATCGTAAAATGGAGCTAGTATATGATTCATCATTTCTCTGTCAGCTGTGTTTAGATTAGGAGAAATTTATTATGGTTTATATCCTACAACTAATCAATTAGTTATATATATATAATGATTAATTAAATATATTATTTAACTTATGTATATTTATTTAGTCAAGTAACATATAAAATAAAGTTTATGGAGTAAATATACTTTTCAAATAAAATTATGATAACATTATAAGTATAAGATTCTTATTGAATTTATATATTATCTCTAAATTGTTCTTATAGTTGCTCATTATTGTTTATTAAGATTAAACATTAATAAAACAAGAACAGTAGTACACATTATATTTTTTTTTTCCTTATGAAGGAAGAAATTGATCTCATAGACTAAAATATAGCGATACTTAAATAAATATGATGGTCCTTGTTAGAAATCAAGTTTATTGAACTATCCCAATATAAGAATTTTATATAAAACAATACTTGTGTGTCTTTTAAAAACCTCATTGTCATGATTGTATAAGTGATTAATTGACTTGAGATCTCTAAAGATTCTCAATAATAATTGTTACATCTTGATATTACTTAGGACGTATCTTAGTTAATGATAACTTGATTGGTAGTCAGCAAATATATATGCACTATATAGAGGTAGCTAAGTGACTAATATATGATTCTTCATCTTAAAGTAATTAGGGAGAATGTTTTATTATTCTCAATTAGTATTGATTTAAAGAAATTATACTTTAAAAATAGTTTTAAAATAGCATTAGTTACCATTATTGGAGAACTAATACGACTCAACTAAAATAAAGTAGACATTAGTTCTATATTTTATGTCTAGTCAAAATATGGTATGATGAAATAATCTGATTATATAGAAAGATCATGAATGAAAATGTTAGTCAAAACTACGTTGATATTCTTAATATTTAGATAGTTATAATATGTTGTTAGATATAAATCTTAATATATTAATATAAATTATTAAATTGAAGAATCAAAGATAAATTAAAATAATAAATTGCATTTATGATTATAATTTATATCTATTTTTAACATGTTAAGAACTTATTAGACCATACATGAATAACGATTGAAAAGAGAAAAATTAATCAAGTTACACTTAACTGTAAAATTTAGGAAACTTAGGCACTAACACTTTGCGAGATCCACCACTTTGCTAATACCCTAAAATCTCAAACTTCCACCGTGTAGAAGGAGAAACTCCTCCCTCTCTCTAACAACCATCACCTTGCCACTAACACTTTCGTTTCTCTCCTCCAAATTTCGGCCTCCTCTCAACCCAACATCCGGTCTGGTTGCTCACTTGATCCACTACTTTCGATCACCCCCTCCTCTCTTTGTCTCCCAAATTTGAACCTCCTTCCCAGCTCTCCTTTGAGGCCTCCCCACCAAGGGTACCTCTGTCTTTCCACATTTCCCTTTTCTACACCTTTTCTCGCCAACCCTCCTTTTTACTATTATTGAGCAATCTTCTTTATTCTTTCATCTAAAACGCCTTCCATACTTAGCTTCTCCCTCTATAATGACTGACACTTCCCCTACCCAAAACACCGATTTTCCTCCTTTTCCCTTCAAGGCTTCCCCATCTTCGCTACCTCTCCATCCCCCCTTCTTCAACCAAACCTTCGGACTCATCCCCAACCCCTCCTTTTGTTCCTAAAACCCAGAAACAAGTTGTTGGTGATACTTCTCCCATGCACCTAACTTTCACCCCTCTTGTGGACATGGATGGTAAACTTGTTGTCTGTCCCAATATTGCAGTCCTAAAAGATGGTGCAAACAATTGGAAATCTACCATAGTCAGATTTTTCTATGAGCAACGCCCAGCCTTTCCTTTGATATCGAGATGAGCTCATAAATATTGGGAAAATAGGGGTCTAACGGATGTACTCCTCTCTAAAGACAGGTTGGTTCTTTTCACCTTCTTTACCTCAGCTGCTGCTCACAAGATCCTTAAAGAAGGTCTATGGCACTTAGGGAATCAACCTATTTTCCTGCAGATATGGCAGTCGGGCTTAAAGCTAGATACTATTAAGATTACAAACATGCCGCTATGGATTAATTTTCATAACATTCCTCTTGAATATTGGTCTACCCAAGGATTGAGCTCCTTTGCTAGTTTCATCAGGAAGCCATTATGTTTGGCTGAAGCTACTGCCACAAAGAAACGTATTGGTTATTCCCGAATCTGTGTGTGCATTGATATCTCTAAGGAACTCTCAATACAAATCCCTATCATGCGCTTTGGAGAGGATCATAAATTATAGGAAGACAGCATTGCCATCTCCTATCACGGAGACCTCCTCCAAAATCTCAGGACAAAATTTGGAAACCTACAAGGAGGTTATTTACGACTGGAACTTATCAGGAAGTTATGGGCCTTAAAGAAGACAAACAGAGCATGGAAAAACAAGATCATATAGAAACTACCCAGGCTAATATAGAACCTTCAGAGACCTCTCCCACAACAACAACTCATTTAATTGACTAGCTGCTTATGGAATCATCAGAAACTAGTTCTGAAACTCAGATTACTTCTGCAACCTATAGCCCCCTAGCTTGAATGCAATAGACCTCCGCTCTACTGATAAATCTAATACACTAGGCTCTCAAGCGGACATCCTGCTTAACTCTGATATTATCCTTGGGACTAATTCAGGTGAGACCTATCCTAGCACTTTTAATTGTTAAACATGTTCACAATTGTGCTGCAACAGAACCAACCTTGAACACTACAACAGCACCTCCAAATGGACCACAACATAGAATGATATAATCAAAAGACCCCAACAACTTCCATAGTGTTCTATATAAGAAATCCTAGCAGAGCAAATGAAGAAGCTCCAAAACCATCTCTCCCTAATGTCCATCTTAACCTAAAATGTACATGGACTAAATTGCCCCTAGAAACTCTCAGCCTTAAGGGACTTTGTATGGCGTGAAAAGCCTCTCATTGTTTCCTTACTTGAAACCAAACTCAGAGTAGATAAACTCGACAAGCTCAAAATTTTGGGCCCTACTTGGAACATGATTTCCAACCATAACCACCATGCCTTTGGATGGATAATTATCTGTTACAAAATTACAGACATCAAAGTTGACCCACTGGATTCCATTGACCAATCTATCCACCTCAATGTCTCCTTCTTATAGGAACATATTGACTTTAACCTCTCCTTCATCTATGCTAGCAATTTTGGATTCTAAAGATGTCTTTTATTGAACAACCTTAAACATCTCAACAGTTCCATCTCCAAGCCTTGGCTAATATGCGGAGATTTCAATTCCACTCTATATGCCTCAGAAGCTCAAGGCCATGCAAACCTAAAAAATTATTCAGTTGATTCAAGGATTATGTTGACACCATTGGAGTGACAAATCTTAAATAGGTTTGCCACCTTTATACATGGTCTAACAAACAGAATTCGAACTGGTTTATTCGCAAGAAACTTAATCGAGCTCTAGTTAATGACATTCGGCTGGATCGTTTTCCTCAAAGCATTGCCTCTTTCATGGATCCCTAGTTTTCATATCACACACCTATCTGAGTTACCAACCTCTTCCAATAGAGTGCCCAATGTTTTCCCTTCAGATTCAATAATTATCTTACTAACAAACCTGAATTTGAGGAGGCTTGTAAGGAAGCAGCAGAACTCCACATTGTGGGTACACATCAGTACCGTTGTTTATGTAAGCTCAAATACATCAAAGCATAAATCAAGGCATTGAATTCTAGGAAGGGCTCCACAATCCAGGTAGTAGGAACCACCAGGCGAGAGTTGGAATTTATTCAAAATTAGAATTCTTCTTTACCACTCGATCAACTTCTGTTAGACAAGGAAAATTAGTTCTTGCTAACTACATGCATGCAGTAAAAGATCATTCATCTATTCTCTAACAACAGGCTCGAATACACTGGCTTAAAGATGGAGACAGATGCATTAACTTCTTCTTTAACACAATCCTAGCCAGGAAAAACCATAATAAGCTCTACTCCATCAAGTATTGGAAGGGAATTCTCCTTCGCAAGCCTCAGGACATACAAGTTGAAGCTATCATCTACTTCTCCTCCCTTTTGGGCACTGCTTTTCCCTCAAACATCTCACTTAATGATCTGCAATAGCTCAATCTCCCACAAATTTCCTCACTTGATTTTACTTACTTAATCAAACCAGTTGAGGATCTTGAGATTAAACAGTTAGTCTTCGGTATGGACCCTAAGAAAGCCCCTCGGCCAGATGGTTTTAACGGGTATTTCTACCAGAAATCTTGGCATATCATAGGAAGCTTCATCAAAGATGTAGTCCGTGAGTTTTTCTCAAATGGTATCCTCCTTAAAGAAAATAATCGCACCTTCTTATGCCAAATTCCTAAAGGCCCTAATGCTTCCACCTTTGAGGATTACCGACCTATCTCATGCACCAACTTCTTGTACAAAATAATATCCAAAATCCTAGCGAATCGCTTGAAGATAGTCCTTGGTCCTTTGATTAATGACAACTAGTGAGCTTTTATAAAGGATAGACATATCGGGGACAATGTCCTCATTGTACAAGAACTTTTGAAGGGATATTCTCAAATTCACAGCCCTCCAAATTGCACAATGAAGATCAATTTTCACAAGGATTTTGATAGTATCAATTGGGATTTTATGTGGAAAATGCTTACAGCTTACGGTTTCCCTCTCCAGTTCATTAGGTGGATCAAAGAATGTGTCTCAACTACTTCCTTGTCTGTCCTCATCAATGGCAGCCCTACAAAATGCTTCCAAGTTGTGCGAGCACTCAAATAGGGGGGTCCCTTATCGCCTATCTCTTTACCCTAAGCATGGAGATCCTTAATGCCATCATCAAGCATGAAGTCCAACAACGACCAAATTCCAGTGATCACGCAAAATGTAAAAAACTCGCGCTAACTAGTCTCTGCTTCGTAGACAATTTGCTTCTTTTTTGCAGGGCAAATATGGTCTCCATCGTCACTTATACGTGGGCTTTAGAAATCTTCAAACTATATTTGGGGTTGGAGATTAATCTTCATAAGAGCCACTTCTATCTCTCCAAAGATGTAGCTCATATGCAAGACTCTATCACAAGAGCTACGGGCATGATGCATAAATCCCCTCTTATCCTATATCTCAGTTTACCTGTTTCTACAAAAAGACTTAACCTTTGGACTGTCTACCTACCATCAAAAAGATCAAGAAGCGTGTTCAATCTGGGTCAACAAATCTCTATCTTATGCCAGTAAAGTGTAGCTCATCCAATCTAACCTTAATGCAATGCACATATATTGGAGCTCTCACATGTTTCTAGGCTAAAGTGTCATTACATCAATTAAAAGGATCCTTAAAAATTTCTTGTGGAGTCATTGGAATGGCTCCTCTGGTGCAACTAAAGTTAAATGGATGGATTTATGTACCCCAAAAGATGAAGGTGGCCTCAACTTATGCTCCATCAAAATGACCAACCAATCATTGATTATCAAGCAGTTTTGGTGGATCTTGACTTATAAAACATCCCTTTGGATTAAATGGTTATGTGCCTATTTCTTTAAAGGATCAAGTATTTGGGAAATACAACGATCTCCCTCAAATTCACACTTTCTCAACAAACTTCTCCTAATTCGAGATATGGTCCAGCAGGAGGTGTCCAGTAAGATTGGAAATGGGAAACTAATCTTCTTTTGGCATGACAATTGGTCCAGCCAGGGACAACTGATCTCTTAACTCCTACATCTTGGTGCCCCAATCCTCCCATTGCATACGAAGCTTCATTCCTTGATACAAGATAACTCTTAGCATTTTATAAGTCGACTGCGTCATCTACAGTCGAGCATACCTCCAAATCCTAAGGCCTCGAACACTTTTCTTTAGAAAGACAAGCCAGTGCACCAACTTACTAACAAAGATATCATAAATATGTTACGGAGGAGAGGTAGCAAGGTCGACTGGTTCAAGATAGTTTGGTGCAAAACTTTAACACCGAGAATATCCTTTATTATCTAGTTGACTGTCCAAAATAATCTTAATACTACTGGTCGTCTGCCTTTCTTGCAGGTTAACAAAACATGCCCAATGTGCTTGGTAAATGAAGAATTTAGGAACCACCTATTCTTTGAATGCCCTCTT
>JANKOD010000191.1:21229832-21264328 GCA_026284645.1 Erythroxylum acuminatum
GTTACGTGGGTAATACAGATTAGCTCATTATATAGAGGCGAGTTACCAACATTGTGCTAAGGATAATAAACCATTCCTTTCCTAAGATGGATAGGAGTTAAAAAATATTAGCTTCAAAGTAGGAAAACAATTAATGAACCATTCCTAATATGAATAGGAGCTTTAAAAAATCAGTTTCAAAATAGGAAAATGATTAATATATTGTTCTTAATATGAAAAGGAGTCTAAAAAATTTAGTTTCAAAGTAGGAAAACAAAAAATAAATGAACTTTTGAGGTTGAGCTTGAGCTTGAATAATATTCACAGAAGGAAACAGAGTTTAAGTCTCTTTCTCCTTATCCTTGTCCCCTCCCGATCCAAACAATAGAAGATTAATCTGCGGTTTAATTTTTATTATTTATGTCTTCAAGTTTAAACAATAGTTTTGATATGAAATCACTAGTCACCGTCAGCTGCCATGTCTTTAATGAGTCGTACAAGAACAGCTTAACAATAAGTTGATTGCATTAGCTGTTAGCTGATAGCTGGTTATATCAGCTGAATTGACCAGCTGATTGTATTAGTTGTTTGTCATTTGATTTTTGGTAAAATTAGATGTTTAATATTAGCTGTTAATGTATAAAATGACAATTAAGGACACGACTTTAAAAAAATTATAAAGGTATGAATATTATATATTTTAGTATTTCGTTGAATATTTTTAAGAAGTTATGCTTTAATACCTTATTAATTTACATATATGTCCAAATTTAAAGTATTTTAACAATTTTAAATACAAAAATTGTAATAAGTCCTTATGAATTTATTTTGAAATTAATTTAAAAATTCAATTAAAAAATCATGATGTCTTTAATTGACATTATTAGTTTTCATACAGTATCAATTTACATACATTTTTATATAAATTTATAACAACTCTCAGTATATTTAATCACAAATTTAACCAAGAAATGCGAGTAAATTATCATTCAAGTCATTACTATTTTACATTTATAGTTGTTTTAGTAAGTTTGACCTTTTGTTTTTTTGATGCAATAACTTCATTTGTTCTTAGAACTAATTGGCGGAAACCATTTAGAAATGTGTTGAGTATTTTGGCCTTTTTCTGAAACAAAATATTGGCTTTGTAGCTTATGTTTATTCACAATGAGGGAAGAGGCGGGGGATGGATCATTACTTAAATTAATTCATTAGATTAAAGGATTGGTAATGAAGCCATCATTGATACTTCAACAAATGATCAAGTTCAACATCTTCCACAATAAACTTTGCACAAACCAAGTGGGGAAAAGGAGTAGCTTGACCACAAAGATATACGCAGTCTTTTGGCTGAAGTAACCAAGAACTAACCAGCTAGTTTCCCCTACTGTTATTTCCTTCCTACATTAAAAACAAAAGGTAGATTGCTTGTTGAATCTACAAATGAAGATCATAAATAATCTCACTGCAAAAGCAACATCCTCTTGAAGCACTTCCTGAATCATCTTCTGTTCCATCCTTCTTGAACTGTTGATGCAAACTTATTAGCAACATCCTTTATTTTCAGGATACAAGCATGTACAAAGCAACAACTTCTATTGCTTTCTCTGATCTATCATCATTTCCTTATGTCCAGAAAATTTTGTAGAACTTAAAAACAACACAAGTGAGTACTGCATGACAATATCTTTTGTTCAAGGCAATCCCTTTTCAACGTTCTTATTGACAACTAGATTAAGGTCCATAACCAACATCATCACCTAGGATTATAGAATTTGTGGGCAAAGTAAGTTCCTAGAATCCAATTTTCACGAATTATAGCCTCACATGAGAGAAAAGGTAAAGAGATGAGAAACATATCACAGTATAAGACCACAACAGATTGGTGGTGAAGCATGTATTCAATAAAATTCTACATTCATTTAGCTTACATGGCTGACAAATGAAGATTTCCACGAGATTTCATCTTTTGGAAAGAACGAACTGGTGCAGGATTTAGGTCCACACTTAAGTGACATTTTTGGGCTCATTCCACATTACCTTCAATAAAAATATTACCTTCAAGACATGTTGGACAGACATCCTCATCTTCCGATGATGAATATATATACCCCATCCCAACTGTTGATTTAGCAGAGAGTATCAGTGAACATTTAATGAGCTGTTCTTTCGACCCTTCTTCACAAGATGCATTCCATTTGTCGCCTGTGTTCAGGGACTCTGAATCAGCACCATTCTCGCTTCTTAATGGTTCTGTTTCTTAATGGTAGCAAACACCCTCCCAACCAGTGACAAACTCATTGCTTTGTTTGGGGAAAAACCAAAAGAAAAAAAGGAACAACCACATGTAAACAATTCAATTCAAAAAACGATAATTCAAAAGACACTCCGCAAGCCATAAATTCTGTCTTATTCCCAGGAGAAAAAATAGGAAAAAATCAACAGAAAATCAAAAGAACGTCCAAGAAAATCCTATGGATTACGAAACGAGAGAAATCCCATTTGAAAGCATCCTTTAGCGCAACAAAGACAAAGAAACAAACAAATTGAGAAAGAAACAAACAAGGTAAGTACCTGGACAGCGGTCGGTGTGATTACAGTGGCTGGTGAGAATTATAGAGATAAAAAAGAAACACAAGAGTAACTGAGAAAATCACCGACCCAAAACCTCGGTGTTTAAGATAGAGAGAGAGAGAGAGAACAAGAGTAACAAAAGAGAAGGGGGAAGAGTTCGACGAAAATGAGACGCAAGATAGTCAAGTGTACGGAGGGCAAAACAGAGAAAAGGCCGAGAAAATATCGGCTGATTGAGTAAAACGCTCCTATAGAGGAGCTGGTCGAAAAAGAGCTGATTGGGTTGAATCAGCCAACCCAATCAGCTCTTTACCAAACAAACTTATCAACTTTTTTTTAAAGTCAATAAGCTAAAGTGGGTTGACCAGCTAAAAAAGAGCTGATCAGCTCTTCACCAAACAAGGCCTTTCTTTAAGTGTACCGTAGATTTGGTAGCAAAAGTACGAAATAGACTTCTTTGGTTTTATATTTGTATATATATACATTGCTTCCATCACCTGCGTCATGTTTTCACCTTTGGCTACAAAATAGAAACCTTTCTTCCGAGATAGATTGCCAAATGGAAGCATAAGCTTTTCTGTTATTATTTGAACATAATATGTTAAGGGTTATAATAATTATGTGAACATAGTATGTTAAGGATTATAATAATTCAACATAATTAAAATTTTATCATTAAAAAGGTTGACAATATCACAATTCTATATGGTATATAGCGAGTCAAAATAGACTAGCGTATAATAAGGGGGTGACTTATTGATCAATCTCATTTGTGCGTGACCAAGGATGCATTCATCCATCCATCCATCATAGGAGAGCCCACATGAAGGACAAAATTTGAACCCTAAAAGTAAATTTCATCGATCTCTATGGCTATCTTTCCTTTACTTCAAAGCTAATGAACCGAAACTAATCTATTATTTTGGGGTCATAGGGCTATTCCTATATTTATGGGTGACCATCAAAAACAAATGTTTGTAAGGACCATCCTTTAAAGAGCTACTTCCCTTCAAGACAAAGACAAGGCTTGCTAGTTAAACAACAGACGTCGAATTAAAGCCAATCCATTCTATCCCTATTTCTCTTTCGCACAGTTTGTTTACGGGTAATAAATCAAAAGGGACCACTGAAAGAAATGGTACAGACCCACACCTTGTTACCTAGATCTATACCCTTTTGTTAGGGAAAACAGGGATGGGTAGGGACATGGTAATTTAATAAATAAATAACACATACACACCGCTTAATAAATATGCATACAACAACAAAAGTCAAGTCTGTCTCCTCTTCCCTTCTCTTAGACATGGCCTTAACCATTAAACGGAGAGAGAGATCATAGAACTTTGAAAGGGTTGCCTTACTCAAAGTGTGCAAGCACGCATTAGCAAAGCCATTTCACGTGAATAGGTGTTGTAACTGAAACTTTACTAAGTTGTAGTGACCCACTGCTCTCAGTCATAGATTTCAAGACTTCCGAAGCTTTCATTTTGGGGGACCGTTTTTAGTAGTTGATTCGTGCAAACCTTTACTTTTCCAAGCATGTAAACACTTGACAATGACCCCCTCCTAAAGCTAGCTTACCTTGTTTGGTTTATACAATTTGAATAATATTCTCTTCAAAGCATGATCTAACTTATAAAATTTGTTTGTCTTGAGTACCTATCAATTTAAAAATTTTAGATTTAAGTCATAATTAAGTTGTTGACTTTTAACGTATTTGAAATATGTAACTTGCAAATTATATGTACACTCAATGATAAAATTCAATAATAAATAAACAATTTATAAAATGAAGTTTAGGAATATTATTCGACCCTTAAGTCCAAATTGCAAAATCATTTAATTGTTGGTGAGTCTTGACTAATGTTTGACATAAAAAAGATAGGTTGATGACAAAACAAGTTCAAGTAGATAAGGCAAAATGGGCAAGGATGACGAAAAGCTTGAGAGTAGGCAAATGTTAGCATGCATTAATTGATGCACATTGGTAGAAATTCTCAATGATAGGTTAGATCCAAATGTGAGAACAAAGATGATGGCAACAAAGTTGTGGTAAGTTCACAAATGCATGATGATAATTAACTTCGACAAGGAGATTGATAGGTATTCTGAAAGATTTATTATATGATAGCTCATGTTGTTGCTAACTTAAGTCATGGAGTAATGTGACTGTACCGTGGATGTGCTTAGATGGACTATTCATAAAAGTGGTTCAGGATAGCTAAACCAAGGGCTCATCAATGTATTTGACTTCAAGAGACAATAATGTAGTGGCGCTTGGCTAGAACATGAAAGTGGTGGACTAAGAAAGTGGGATCACTTCTTCAAGTGTAGTTAGAAAGTGGTCGAATAATATGGCATCAAAGTGAGCATCTTCCAAAACAAATTTCTTAAATGCTAAAGTGGAGTTAAAGGTCAAAGGGAGATAACTCTCCATTAAATTGGTGGAGCTACTAGAATAAGTGATAATTTTCCATTAATTTGGTAGGTTAATAGAGAAAGTAGGTAATTTAGCTTACTTGGTGCCTAAATTCTTATAAGCCTATTTAAAGGCATCCTTTGTAGTTCATTAAAAGGGAAACACTAAGTATATTCAATCATTTATAAGATAATTGAGAGCTTTGAGAGAAAGTTCTTGTTGACAGGCTAAAGTAAGAAGATGTTAAGTTGTTATTTTGTAGAGTACTTAGCCTTGTATTATTTTGTTATGTGATATATCAATAAAAGATTGACTTTGTCATGTCTCTCTTATTATTCTTTGGTTGAGTTGTGATAAACATCAGTGTGTTAAGAATGTAAGTGAAATATCAAAACACGAGTGGCATGAATCATTAAAAGAAAAATGAACTACGTATTCAGGATTACGAAGAAAGGTCGAGTTAGAGTTTGATAGACTAAAGCTTGGTTGTTGCACGAGGACTTCGATAATCATGTCCAATTTTGTCATGCCAAAAAGTCATCGTGACAACTGTTATTAAAGTTTAGTGTGGACTTCCTACATTATTCACTAACGATAGTTGGTGCAAGCAATCTTGCAGAAAGAGTTGCTAAAATAGAGACAATTATTAGTCATCTAGCCCCAACAGAGGAATTCTTGGAATGTTTTGAGGCCTTGGTGATGGAGCTTCAAGAAACAAAGAGAGCACTCAAAGAACAATTGGAAACTTGTGAGGAGATGATTTATGACTTTTTTTATGCTTAAACATGCTATGTCTAGGCATAAATTGGGATTTTGATTAGAGAGCACTTTGTTAAATGTGTGAGAGTCAAAGTTTATAATCTCAGGTAGAGTGCCAATGGGCTCTAAAATTTCTTTAGTGATATAGAGTAATAGTTTTCAGTGACAAAGGTGTTTGATTCAAAGAAGATGCCAATCACGATAACATATATGGTGGATGATGCAAAGTTA
Source organism: Erythroxylum acuminatum (assembly GCA_026284645.1). Taxonomy (NCBI): domain Eukaryota; kingdom Viridiplantae; phylum Streptophyta; class Magnoliopsida; order Malpighiales; family Erythroxylaceae; genus Erythroxylum; species Erythroxylum acuminatum. Next base: position 21,235,795 of record JANKOD010000191.1, read on the forward strand.
TGATAGAGGATGATATCCTCAAATGACAATAGTGTAGATAAACCTTCCATTAACACTTAGGATGAAATGAAGAAAGAGATAATAGACCAATTCCTCTTTAAACAATACTTTATGACTTGCCACGGAAGCTTTGAAATGATAAAGACAAGACCACACAGTGTATAAGTTCGTAAGTGAATTCAAATTTTTGATATTGGTCATATAACATATGTTAAAGGAGGAAAAGTTGTTTAACTTCATAACCAACTTGTAAACTTAGTTTCGAGTTGAATTTTAGAGGCAAAATGGTGGACCTTCCTAGTATAATAGCAATTATAAAAGCCTTGGTAGATCTTCAAATACCACCACCTATTCAAACTAGTGCACAAGGTAAGAAGAATGGTGGAACTCAAAATGGCTCAGAGAAAGGCAAGGAAAAAGTATGTAAAACTTCTCGTTGTAAGACAAACAAATAATCAAAATAAGATATTGTTTGTTTTATTTGTAAAAGGCCATATTTTACTCATAAATGCTCAAAACAAAAAGTAAGTAAGGAGCAAATCAATTTTATGTTTGTGAACAATCAAAAAAAGGAGGCAAGGACTCGATGGAAGAAATATAACCTAAAAAATTATGCTATGTTAGATGAAATAAGCCTTAAAAGGAGAATCTAAGTAAAAGAAAACTATTTGGCGGAGATGGTAAATGATATGTTATTAATGTGCTAATGGGAACAAAGACTTTCTCTTGCTTTTGAACTTTGGTTAAGGAATCTTAAAGGGAATTGCTTAAAGAGTGCCCACATATTATTTTGACAAGGGCATCAAATTTTTTTGTAGTAGTGATTTGTTGACCAAATCTTGGTACTTGGATTGATATGTAGATGACATGTTGACAATGAAAAAAAATGTAAAATGTTATGAGTAAGTAAGGCAAAATACACAATATTGACGAAAGCTTGAGAGTAGGTGAATGTAGGCATGCATTGAAAAAATCTTTGATGATGGAAGAGAATTAAATATGAGACTAAAGATGATGGTATAACTAAGTCGTGCTAAGTTTGAGGGAGCACAAAGACACTTAACTTTGATAAAGAGGTTGAAAGGCATGTAAATCTACGAAGCTTATTATATATGATGACTTGGATTATAGTTAACTTAGGTCTAACAATGTAGCTGTATCCTAAATGTATTTGAATGGACTATGCAAAGTGGCTTAGGATGACCAAACTAAAGGCTCATTAAGGTACTTACCTTTAAAAGGTGACAATGTAGGGAAATATGACAAGAATATAGAAGTGTTAAGCTAAAAAAGTGGAAGTAATTCTCCAAGTAATGGGAAAGTGGTTGGATGATATAGCAATAGAGTGAGGATCTTTCAAAACATATTTTCCACATGCTAAAGTAGAGTTAGTAACTTAAGGAGGATAACTCCCCACTAAATTATTTGGAGTTAGAGAAGAAGTGATAACTCCCTAGTTATTTGGTAGAGCTAGTAAAGAAAATGGATAGTTTAACTTATTTGATCTTTAAGTTCTTGTGACGTATATAAAGGCATCTCTTATAGTTCACTAGGGTGAAACATTAAATACATTCAATCATATATAAGAGAGTTCAAAGCTTTGAGGAAAGTTCTTACCGAAACATTTGAGTAGGAAGAACTTAAGCGATTGTTTATCCAAGTTCTTGTATTATTTTATTATGTGGAACTTATATTAGTTTATTATGTGAATAAATCAATTAAAGGTTGACTTTAGAATATCTCTCTTGTTCATCATTTGATTGATTTATGCTAAACACTTGTGTATTGAGAGTGTGAGTGAAACACTCAAAACAAGAGTGATGATTTGAAACTTTCGAAAACAAATAAACTTAGTGGTAAGTGATCACAAATGAAAGTTGACTTAGACTTTGTCATACTAAAGCATGATTGTCATATAAGGACTTCGACAATTTTATTCAATTTTCTTACACCTGAAAAAGTTTTCATAACAACTGATATTAGAGATTAGCAAGGATTTCTTTCATTCTTCACTAACAATAGTTGGTGGAAGCAATCTTACAAAAAGAGTTGCTAAAATAGAGGTAATTATTGCTCCTCTAATCCCAATATAGGAGGGTTAAAGGTAAGGTTGCATACTACTGGATCTTTCTAGACCATGTGTGTAAGCAGGATTTTCATTAGGTTAATGTTGTTATTGTTGTAACCCCAATATAAGAAGGTGTAGTTTGTTCATTGGAACGTTTTGAAGCCCTAATCATGGAGCTTCAAAAGACAAAGAAAGCACTCAATAAATAATTAAAAACTCTAGAGGAGGTGAGATACAACTTGTTGATGCTTGAACATGCTATGTTTATGCATGAAACAAAATTCTATTCAAAGAGTAATTTAGTGAAAATATGAGACACAAATTTGGGATGGCAACTAAAGTGTCAAATAGTTCAAACAAATTTTATGAGATATAGAGCAACACTTTATAGCAACAAAGGTGTCCACTTTGGTAAAGGTGTCAATCATTATAGTGTATATGATGGATGATGCAAATTTGAAGTTGAGAACAAGGACCACAAAGGATATCAATGCGAGTAGACCTCTTATTGACATGTAGGATAACATGAAGGAGCTAACAAACTAATTTCTCTCTAACAATATTTCATAACTCATGAGGGATCTTTGTAACGGTTAAAGCAAGATGGCTCCGTGTAGGAGTCTATGGGACAATTCACTTCTTTGATATAGGACGCATAAAACATGTTGGATAAGAATTAGTTGTTCAACTTCATAAGTAGCTTACAGTATTAGGCACAAGTTGAGCTTTAGAGGGAAAATATGAAGGACTTTTCTAATGCAATAGTGGATACAAATGCCTTTGTGGACTCCAAATGCCAACATCCATTCAAACTAGTGGAGAGAACAAGAAGAATGATATAACTCGAAATAGTTTGGAGAAAAGTAAGAGAAGGTATGCGAAACTTCTCACTTTAAGTCAAAGAAATAATCAAAACGAGATATCGCTTATTTCATTTATGAAGAGCCATGTTTTGCTCGTAAATGCCTGAAAAAGAAAGCAGATAAAAAGTAAATCAATCCTATGGTAGTGAAGGATCAAAGAAAGAGAAGTGAATAATTGATAAAAGAAGTCTATTTCAATAACTATGATTTAAAATTTTTATATGGGAGTGATTTGTTAGACCTTTGAGTCATAATTGAGGAATCATGTTAGTGTTGATGAGCCTTGGCTGATGCTTGACACTTAAATTGACAAGAAGATTACATTTTGATGATGAAACAAAACAAAGACTTGTAAGGTAAAACATACAATGCAACCAAAATTCAATATTAGGCGAGTATTGATATATCATGATATGTATTGGTGAAAATCTTCAATAATGGGTTATATTTGAATGATATGTTGATGCAATTAAGTCATATTAAGTTTGAAGCTGCACGAATACACTTAACTTTGATGAGGAGGTCAAAAGGTATGTAGTTTTATAGGGTTTATTATACGATGACTCAAATTATTGCTAACTTAAATCAAAGAGGAATATGACTACAACGTATATATGTTTGAATGGACCATGCACACAAATAGCTCAAGATGGCTAAACCAATGACTCGACTCATCAATACATTTATCTTCAAAAGATGTTGTCGCGATGATACATGATAAGAACATAGAAGTTGTGGGCTACAAAAATGGGACCATTATCGTAAAAAATGGGAACACTTCTTCTGGTAGTAGGAAAGTGGTCAGATGATGTGAGAATGAAGTGAGCATCCTCTAAAACATATTTCTTATGTACTAAACTAAAGTTAATGGGTTAAGGGGAATAACTCTCTACTAACTATGTGAAATTAGTGGAAGAATAAGTAACTCTCGACTAACTTAGTAGATTAGTGGAAAAAGTGAGTAGTTTGGCTTATTTGGTTCCTAAATTCTTGAAAGCTTATAGTAGTTCATTGAAGGTGAAATATTGAGTACATTTAATCATTTGCAAGAGAGTTGAGAGATACGAGATAAAGTTCTTCTTGAGAATTTCGAGTAAAAAGATCTTAGATAGTTATTTTATAGAGTACAAGTAAGAAGTAACTTAAATTCTTGTATTGTTTTATTATGTGAAAAGATCAATAAAAGGTAACTTTATGATATCTCTCTTGTTCTTCCTTTTATTAATTTGTGCTAACACTTATATGTTAAGATTAAGAGTTAAATACCAAAACAAGAGTAGGCATCGAGTGCATATACCTAAAAGTACTCATACGCCCACTGTGAATGAATTGGGGGCAAGGCTTAGATAGATTGATCTTGTAAGGATGCTTGACCTTTCAGCTTTCCAGTTTACGCAACCAACACCCTCCATCTATTCCCTACCATAACACTTAGCTTGTAACATCCTGTTATCCATGATAAGACTTGAATAGTAAATATGAGAAATTATTGAGAAATTAGACTGTACAATTCATGCTTATGCAAAATATGGCATATACATATACGATAATATTGAATTTTGCACATTAATATGATTGTACATGTAACGCCTTGATACCCCCTGGGAGGATACGAGACGCCACGCAGATAACATAACATACATGCATATAGAATCAAGACAAAACCAAAACATTCATCATGCATTCTCAATAGCTCAAAGCAAAAGCAATTTAGAGCAAACATACATCATAATACACTAAGCTTAATACAACTTGTTCCAAACCAGAACTAGCCTGAATTAAGGATATTACAAACCTTCAAATAAATCCAAAGTCATATACATCAAAGACAAGCCAAAAACAAATTCCAAAAAAAATACAGTTTTAACAAAATAAGACCCAGACTCCATTGGCCATTGTGGTTGACTTGTCCCAATCCTTATGTCCTTCTCTCTGAACCTAGGGACGGATCCAAAAAAAATTTTAAGTGGGGGCAAAATTTTAATAAGGACAAAATTTAATTTTTAATGGGGGAAAAATTTTAATGGAGTAAAATTTTATTTTTTTATGGGGACAAAACTTAAAATAATAATTTTTTATAGGAAATTTGTTGGAGACAGTGGGGCAAGTGCCCCTACTTGCACCCAATGTAGATCCGTCCCTGTCTGAACCTACACGAGGTAATTCCACCGTGCTAAGCATATAGCTTAGTGAGTAATAACTAATCTACTTTAAAAGAATTCTTAAACAGTAAATCGAATTTATTGCATTTCAGAATAGATATTACGGTTATCAGAATTGCATCACGCAAAAGGTATAAACCTTCATAATTAGAACATAATTTAACTTATATCAAATCAAACAGATATCATAGTACAAAATCAGAAAACTGCTAAATCCATTTACAGAAGCGGGTAACGGGACTTATATAGGAGATACCATGATTGGTATCAGCAGGAGAGACATATGTCTCGATATCAGGAGACACTGAAGTGTCAATACAGGAGACACCGAGGTGTCAATATTAGGAGACACTGAGGTGTTAATAACAAGAGCAGTTGCAGACTCTTCTATGCATGCCTATTTACCCACGACTAGGACTTGACAGTTTTAAAACCAAACAAGTTCATTTCATGCTCAACATAATTAGTCAACAAACAGTCAAGTAGAACTATCCAAAATTTCTCACTAGATTTCTTACTGAATTACCCACAATTATTCAACAAGACTTACTTACAAATAATACCATCTAGATTACTTACTAAATCTCCTTTGTTGCTTATTGCTTCGACATCCCAGCAATATCTGGAATCGTTCACTCGATGGGTTCCTCTAAAACTTTTAATACAAACACATATTACTATTGTGCACAATTAATAATTCAGTTATGCACAATCATGTATATTGAATATATATTATGCATGTTCATGTCAAAAATCCGAGTTTCTTATCCTTAATCTTATCACAATGTCAAACATATGAAACCATACTCAATTCCTCAATCCAAATTTGTTTCACAACTAACTTTCGGTTTCACCTTGTTCAAATATTCTCATTAGGAAGGTGAGGTAATTAGGTAATACTTCCTTCTAGAAAGTTTTCCCCCTTTATCTTATGTTTCCAATAATACCAAGTTTATCCAATTTGGGTCAGTATACTGAAAGTTATTCCAAAATATTAATGATTGTTCTTCAACTTCAACAAAATTCTTATCTCAACTTCTAATCAGATTCTTATATTATTAGAGACAGAATTAGAACTCTATTTCTCAGAAAAATTGTATCCCTATGTCTTTAGTTTAATCCAAATAAAAAATCACTCAATTCCGATAACTACAGAGAAAGTTATGCCTAAAATACCAAAGTCGGCGAACTTTTCAGACAGCAAAATTCTTCGACATTTTCTTAAAAGTTTGCTGCGGTGAACTCAAGAGTTGGCCACAGCAAACTTTTACATAAATGAATTCTTTCAAGTTGGCCGCGGCGAACCAAAAAGAGTTAGCCGCGACAAACTTTACTGCGTTTTAATCATCTTCTTCTTTCATTTTTTCCCCATATTTTCTCAGTTCCATCATATTCAATGAAGACATATCACATTTAAACCAATTCTTCTATTTCCTTTTCAGCTCATCACAACTCATACAACTCAAAACTCAAGAATTAAAAAAAATCAAGCTTCACAATCAAAAATGGAATATATGTTTTCTCTCTCTACTGCTACATTCATTTTCATTAACACTCATCAGTACACATACACAATTTATAAATCCAGGCTTCACACTTAGCATCAAAATCCGATTAACACATATGCAACTTTAATTTCCAGCATCTTCTTCCACATTCACAGTCTCAAATCCTCATTTGAGTCATTTAGGACAGGTATTCTCCGTACTCTACTGCTATAACTTCACATGCATGCATTCATTTTCACACTACAACATCATCCAAATTCCTGTACAAAAACCAGAAGATTGAAAGCTCACTTACTTGATTTCAGCAAAATTTTCCAGTAGTGTGAGTGAATAAGAGCTTTCGATGATTGGGGAAAAGTAAGAATAAAAAGAAACAAAACAATAGCTGGGCTGAAATGTTTAGTTTGCAAGGTATATCATTGATGTGAGAACCAAAAGCAGATCTTTCGGTGATGAACAAAGAACAAGGAAATAAGAGTTTAGTGTTGCATGCTTTCGGTGAAGAACAAATGGTATGTAGATAGTCGATGCTCAAGGCATATGAACAGTGATACATTCCAATCTACAACTCTTAGAGATAAAGATAGAGGATTTGTTACTCTTAAATATAATGCCAAAGGTAAGATAAATGACATTAAAAAAGTGAGTAATGAATATCATAGTTCATTAGCATAAATTTGTTTGCCTTCTTCCTTATACTCTTTAAATCTTTGTTTAATATTTTATTAAATTAAAATAAGTTATTTTTCATCATGTAATTCTTGATTAATTGAATTCATTAGATAAGAGAAAGTTATTTAAATTTACCAACATTTAATTCACTCCTTTTTAGGTGTTATTAGGAACAAACACATTTTTTTAGGGATGGCAATGGTATATGCCCGAGCCTAGCCCAAACTTGGCCCGATCCCCACTACTAGAGAGTTAGAGCTTGAGCCTGAGCCTGGACTTTTTCTAAATTAATAATGCAACAAATGACATTGTTTTGCTTGTAAGGGTTAGGCCTCGAGCCGAGCCTAGTCGAGCCTAGGTCACTTAAGCCTAAGCCTGAGGTTGGTCAAGGCTCAATTTTATAGAAAAGTCTGCTCTCAGGCTTGGCCCAATCCAATTGCCATCTCTACATTTCTTTGATTTTTACTGTATGTTTTCTTTAGATGGAAGTATTGTCTAATATTGTTATGTCTAGATTGGGAATTATACATGAATGTATGGGAATTGCATTTTGCCCTAGCTTATGTATACGAATGTCTAGAAGAAATGCACCTTGCTCATTTACTATCTTATGTAAAGGTTTTTCACCACATGTATGTTTTTCTTTGACAAATGTAGTCTTAGTGTTGGATCCACTCCTATAAATGTACGCAATCTAATACTTATTAATGGAATTCTTTTTAACTCCTAGAATACTTTCTAATATTTCATTCCCTATTGGATTCAGACAAGGAGTCCTTGAGATCACATTGACTTCCCTATTTAATGTCTATTTTTAATTTTTAATTCTTCTAATTTTCATTATCTACAATAGTCAAACTTTTGGATGCTTTGATTCTATGCAACCTAATTTTTACCTTTTCATTTTCACACATACATTCATCTAAAAGTCTTTTAGTTTCTTTAAGTTTAGAAGAAATTTCCTTCCTTTCTATGCTCGTAATTTATAGACCTTCATCTAGTTAATCATAAGTTAATTCAATATCACTATCAAACTTAGAGTTTGAAATTACCTCATTATCAACAATTTCCATAAAGCCCATATGAGTTATTTCTCCTTTTAAATGTTACTTTGGAGTCGTTTGTGCTACCAAGTTGATGCTCTCCTTCTTCTTTTATTTTTTTCCTCCTCTTTTTCTAGTCATTTCTTTCATTAACTTTAAGGAGAGGACACTGTGACTTCATGTGGTTAAGTTTTCTACATTCAAAATAAACAATGTTGGAAGATTTCCTATTTGAACTTAACTTACCTTCATTGAAGGTTTTTCTTTTAGAGTAGCTTTTTTCTTCAAAAACTTCTTAAATTTCCTAGTGATAAGGATGATGTCTTCATATCTTCATCATTGCTTTCACTTAAGGATGTCTTGTCTTCCTCAATTGATTCTTCTTTTAGGGCTCTGAATGCTAATTTTTTTCCTTAGAGTCATTGCCATTTCTTATGTCTTGTTTAGCTTTTGTTCATAGATAAGGAGAGATATAATGAGCTCCTTAAATGGTAACATCGTCAGGTCATTGACTTTTTTAATGGCTATCACTCTGGCTTCCCAAGTCTACAAAACTAACATAAGCAATTTTCTCACTATTTTTAACATTAATGTATTTCTTTCTTAGACCTTAAGGATAGTTAATAATATTAATAAATCCTATATACATGCTAGATATCTCTCATCATGTTTTATATTTGTATTTATGGGTTAATATGCTTACTCTACTCTCTTTAACTTGATTAGTACCCTCAAGTATGAATTTAAGTATGTGCCAAATTTTGTGAACAATTTTATACATGGATAGTCATTCCTACCTAGTGCACAAAATAATATATGAATGACTTTATTGTTCAAAGAAATGAGTCTCTTATCTTGAGGATCCTAATTTCTTTTAGTTTAGGAACCTTTCTGTCATCTTTGAATTTCATAGGAGTCAATAGACCATTAGATACTTTTTTAATGTAACATAAAAGACTTACTTTGATAACGAAAAGGCTTACATACTTTATAATGTAACATAAAACCTTAAAGTTGCTTTGAAAAACTTTTTCAAAAATGTTTATAGAAAACCCGAATTCTTTTATGTTTTAAAACTAATGAGAAACCATGTATTTATAGCCTTTGGGACTTAATATAGTCTTTAGAGTAAAAAAATAGTCATCTTAGTACACTGGTGATCAATATAGCATATTGGTCCACCAATATGCCATTTATTGCATGAAAATCCATTTGTTGGAATATTTACTGACCATTGTAGCATATTAATTATCCTATATTCATTTATTTTAAAAAATATGTTAGAACATTAATCGAACAATATGCTATAATGGTCGACCAATATATTTACATTATGAATTAATAGACTACTAGCCGATATTGGTTGGCCAACATACCTAAATTCTTAATTCTAACATCTTTAAATCATCAAACTTATTTTTCTTATTGAAAATTTGACTTAAATACTTATTAAAATATACCTCAAAGAATGTTTTAAAGATTAAGAGAGTTTTCTTTGGAATAAAAAATTTATTTACTTTGATGATCAAAAAGACTCATCTAATGGGTTAAAATGATGATATACTTATGCATGATGAGCCTCTAAAATATCAAAGCAACTAAGTGGGAAGTACAATGATTATTGCACTTTCATTTGTAACATTTTACCTTAGTCTTCCTTAGTCTTAGCTTTGGTTTTTACTTAAATAAATATGATTCTATTATTATTATTTTTATGAGATTGCTCTTGATTTTTACACAATGAAAATAACTTTTAAATTACTTTCTTTTAAAAAAGATTTTATTAATAGTAATTAAGCCTTATTATTGTTAAAATATAGATTGGAAGCTCTCCTGGTTCAATAATAGGGATGACTCATCCAAGATGAGTTTCAAATCAAAATCTAAAAGTAAAAAAGGCAATCTAGTGTTATAAGTGCAAGCAAACTGAACATATGAGGAGAGACTATTCAAACAAGAAAAAGAAAATTGATGAAAGAAAATTTTATGATTCGTTAAGTTTGCTAATATGGTATAGAGCAGGGACTCAAATTGTAGCAAATGGAAACATGCTTAACATTTCAACCAGTTAACTACATGTTTTTTATAGATTCTGGATATAGGATGCTCACATCATATGACACCTAAAAAAGATTGTTTGGTGTCATATACATCAGGAAACTTTGGCATTATCTGGTTGGCAGTTAAGAAAGCTTACAAAATCCTTAAAGCATGATAAGTTAGAATTAAGATGTTTAATATTATTGTGAAGATGTTGTGTGATGTTTGACGTGTACAATTTAAGGGAGAACTTGATTTTTTTGGACACCATAAATACAAACAACTTTGTCTATAAAAATGATAGAGATATTTTAAGTGATAAAAAGTGTCACAAATGTGATTGAAGGTCAAAACTAGAAAAAAAAACAAATTGATATAGAGCATAATTGCAGGTTAATATGTTATTGTAGTAAATCATACAATGCTGATACTAATTTGTGACATATGTAGTTGGGTCATCTTAATGAGTGAGGAATGAGAGAATTTTATAAAAGGAGCCTACTGAAGGGTGTAAAAAATTTTAAGTTAGACTTCTACAAATTTTATATTCTTGGAAAATAGTATATGGTAACATTCAAGATGGGGAAGCACAAAACTAAAAGAATTTTGGATTATATGTATCTTGACGTGTGGGACACTACTTATAAGTTGCCATTGGGTGGATCTTAGTATTTTGTTACAATAATTGATGATTTGTCAGAAAAGTATGGATATCATTCATAAAGTAAAAATTAGATGTTTTATAAAATTCAAGGTATGGAAGGCTGAGGTGGAGAACTAGATATGAAGAAAAATCAAGTACCTGATATCAGAAAATGGTATTGAGTATATGGATTCACGATTTTAGAAGTTATGTGAGGAGCACATGATTTAATGAAATTACAGAGTTTAGAAAACATTACAGTAAAATGGCATTCTATAGAGGATGAGAGATATATAATTGAAATGGTCAGATGTTTAATGATGAGAGCAGGCCTCTCTAAGTTTTTTTTTAACAAATGCATTGGATATGCTATGTTATCTCATTAACATATTGTTATAGATTTCACTGGATGAGATAATTATAGAGGAAGTACAAACAAGAAGTAAGTTAGATTTCTTTTAACTGAAGATCTTAAGTTGTCCTACTTATGTGCATATTTCTGTGATGAGAGGTCTAAGCTTAATTAAAAGTCGAAGAAGTGTATCTTTATTGGTTACCCTAAAAGTATGAATAGGTAAAAGTTTTAGGATCCAACACCAAACACGAAGGTAATTATTAGGGATGCAATATTTGATAAGAATTATATATTGAAACAAACATATGTCAGGGTCAGCAGAGGGTAATACAAAGGGAGTCAAGTGGAACTAGATAAGCCTACAGAAAAAACGAAAGAGGTTAAAAATTTTGTTTCAGAATATATAGGACAGATGTTAAAGGAAGTGCAACATTATAGTATAGCTACAAATAAAGTAAGACATATCATTAGGATGCCAAAATAGATATAGTGGAGGGGGGTGAGTCTTTGCGTAAGAACTAGACATAAGAGTTGGTATGGCTTCCCAAATGAAATATTGTTGGATCCCGTTTTCGGATCCCAACTCTTGCTCTGATACCACAAATGTTGGATCCCGTTTCCAAAACCCAACCCTTGCGGACTCATACATCTGTTGGATCCCGCTTGAGTCCGGAATCCAACTCTTCAGAATACCTTAATACTTGAGCGTGGTTCCTTGTAATCTCTTTAACCATCATCGGTTCATCTTCATTCTCATAACATCCTAAAAATTTTCCTCACCATATGTTCATTGGCATGCCCCTACAAATCAGTCACCATGCTTGAACTCATTTCTCCTGTTTGTGAACAGAATTTGGAAATCTTCAAACCATAATTTCAATCGGACTTCTTCAAAGAAATTGTAGCTCTAATTTTCTTGTTTGTTTTAAAAAAATAATCATCTCAATCGGAACTATATAGACCAAGATATGCTTAAAAAACTAAAGGGTGTTCATATCCTAATCATGCTCTCTCAACCGATCCCTCATTTTCTTTCCATCAAACTTTTTCAAATCAACTCCAAAAGATACCAATTTTCATGGAGAGATAGATACATGTCTTATGAATCCATTGCTTTAAGAATCACTTCATTTGGAGGTCAGATGAGGAAGTTATGACCAAAAGAATCCAATCATGTTTAAGTCCTCAATCATGTTGTACCTCTCTTGGTGCGATTTCCATAACTTTTACCAAAAATGTTGGATTGATTTTGTTTTTGACCATTTGAAAGTAGACTTCGAGATCTACAACTTTCATGAAGACCACAAAGCACGATTTTGTCTTTAAAAGGGTCAAAAATTGTGATTTCATGAAGCTGTCCAGTGAATGTCCGTTTAACAGGCATACATGTCCGTTTAACGGACATTATCGAGCCAAAGTGCACTTTCTCACCCGAGAAGGTCCGTTAAACATACATAAGGTCTGTTAAACCGACATGGGAAATGCTAGGGGTCTTTTTTGACCCATAAAGGTCCGTTAAACGGACCTAAAGTCCGTTAAACGGACATGGGGGTTTCCCAAACCCCTCCAAAGCCCCTCCAATGCTTCCTACATCCAACATAACATCATATTCACTCATAATCTTCCCAATTTCACTTCTTCTAATGCAAAATCACTTCATAACAAGTCAAACACCAAAATTATCTCATAAAACTCTCAAATCTTAATCCATTTGGTTCTTCAAAACCACACATTCTCATCAACTACCATAGCTGTCTTGTGCACTAATCCCATGCAACATCATAACTTGTAACAATCATATCTTTTCATTCTGATATCCAAAAATTACAAACTTTATAGCGTTGGAAAGATCGAAATACAAATTACAACTTCTATGAAGACAACTTTTACCAATTCTATCTCGAAAATTCCAGAATTTCCCTTAAATCAGTTTATAAAATTTGCCCTTACATGTAAGCCTTGTAACTTAAAAGCTTAAGTGGTCTTCCCAAAATGCCCTCATGCAATCTTACCTCCTTAATACTATAATTCAATCAACTCATGTCATATAATCTTACTCATATTAACATGCTAATTAACTCCACAAAAATAAAATAATTAAGACCTCGGAATTTATTTAAGTCATGCTTAACTCCTTTAAAAAATCAAGACCTTTTCTAATCATGAAATTGAAGGAATTTGATAGAACTTCCTTCTAGACAAATGTTCCTCATTGTCTTAAGTTTCTAATGACACCAAAATCATTCAATTTGGTTCCATAGTCCAAAAGTTGTACCCAAAACAATTTCAGACTGTTCTTATACTAAAACATTATCCTGCGCTTGACTTCCATCCGAAAATTGAAATTCTTAAAGACTAAATCAAAACTCGATTTCATCAAAACATTTGTGGCCTATCTCTCTATTTTAATCCAAATCAAGAATCATATCATTTGGATAACTAGAGCAAAAGTTATGGCTAAAACACCAAAGCATACTCAATGAACATTTTCCAATTACATTTTCCAGCTTTTAACTTCCAACATTTCATATATAACCCAATCTTGTATCTAAACCATCATTTCTGTTTCATTTCAAATTCAAGGATTCTCCTTCTCTCTACACATGAATAATTGTCAACAATTCCTCAATTAATCAAAAAGTTCGGGTCCAACAGTCCTGCTCTGCATTGACTTCTTCAAGTCCTTTAGGGTGCTGTTATGCCTTTCGACAACACTCCATTTTGCTCATAACTATTCGGTATAGTGAATTAAGTCACTATTCTAACTGATTCCAAATATCTTAAAAATGGACCTTTTAAAGTCCTGAAACATCATATTTGCCATGATATTCTCCTCCACGGTCAAATTTGACTATGTTGATGAATTTTTCCAATTGGTTCTTAACTTTCAGTCTTTAAGCAAGAACACATAACTGTAAAGGGAATAATCATCAACAAATGTTCGAATACATTTGGAATTTCATAATGTAATTGTATAAGGTCTATCGATATCTTTATGTATCAGACTCAACAAGTCAGAAGCATAAGTTGATCTCAAAATCCTTATTAGTCAACTTACCCCTGTAATAGTCAGCACATGTTCCCAGATCATCATAATCTAAAATTGAGAAATGCTTTTTTTGATCAATCTCTCAACCCTATCTTTGGAAATGTGGCTTAAACTTTTATGCCACACCATGTATGACTTTTCATTCATCATGGTCCTTCATTTCAAAACTTGTTTAGCAAGATACAAAGAAGCATTTATCTAATTTGGGGTAAGACACATTCTATACAAACCATATGAGAAAAAGGTTGCACCATTATATTTTGCATTAAACAACAACTATACAACAGAAGCATTAAATACAAAACATTAACTAGACTTTATCCAAAATTGATCAAAAGATCATATATAAAATGTGTTGTGTAAAACCCTAATGAACCTTACAATAAAGTTCAGTACATGCATCCCCTATAGATATTACTTCCACTTCTTTATTGTTGTGAACCATCAGTTTCTCCTTCTCTTTATTTGGCTTTATCTTTGATATGAACTATTGCATCACGGAAGCTCCTTGATCAGATGTTCCGCTATATAGCCACCATGTACTTAATGCGACTATCGCAAGTTATATTCATAAATTGACAAGCCAAAGAGTAACTTGATGGTCTCAGTCTTTCCTTTCAAACCTCATACTACTAGTTTCTTTATGTCCCTAGGACCTTTATCAGCACTTGTTTGACCAACGTCAGCATGTGGAGAAGATTTGAACTTTCTCTACCTTTGAACTTAACGAGCTTCATCTTTGTCTTCCCTTTAGTTACTTCCAGGGCTGTAGGAGTAGCAAGCTTGAGTTTCTCCTCCTCAGCAACGCAATGTCAAAGCATTGAAGTCCCAACATCTTCAATCTACTGTGAAGATGAATTATTCTCGATATGTACTCCATTACTGCCCTTTTCTCCCGTATACCTTATGGAGAATAATTCTTTCATTAAGGCACTTGTCTCAATACTAGATGAGACTGTGTACCTCTGAGAGACATTATCAAGAAACTCCTTCGCTATGCCTGTGTCTGGAAGTCAACTTCGTAGATGGTTAGGAATGAATTTCTTAATGGTCATCAGATATAATTTGTGAGACCGATCCCAAGCTTCATAGACTACTTTATGAACTCTCAAGGTTATGGATGTAAATGGAGATGACCTATCCATCCGTATGGCCATATCAACCACAACTATCTCTATAGCGTTCAATACATCCTCTGTCCACTTCTTTGTATTGAAACCACTAAGGGTTTCAATGCGGACAGTGATTTTGTTGACTGAAAAGGTGACTTGTCTTCAAGATGATAATCTTTAAATCAGCACAAATGTAGGATAACAACGATACTCAAAGCTATTAAATAGT
The DNA here is from genome assembly GCA_026284645.1 of Erythroxylum acuminatum. Taxonomy (NCBI): domain Eukaryota; kingdom Viridiplantae; phylum Streptophyta; class Magnoliopsida; order Malpighiales; family Erythroxylaceae; genus Erythroxylum; species Erythroxylum acuminatum. Next base: position 21,251,539 of record JANKOD010000191.1, read on the forward strand.
ATCTTTACTGAAAATCTGATCACACGTATTATGAAACACCTTTGGGCTGAATACATAATATATGTAAATAGATCTTCACATAAAAGCGATCAGAGTACAAACTATCAACTCTTGTGACACTACCACCTTTGGGCGAATAGATCACTCGAGCAACAGCTTTTTTCCATCTAATGCCTTTATGAACATCCCAAAATGTCATGTAAGGCCAACAACTTTGGGCAGAATAACCAAATATAAAATTAGAGACATCTCCCAACATACAAGCAGAACAATTCAAAATACTGACTTAAAAGGTCACTTTGGTGACTACATTCTCATCAGCACTCAAAAAGTCCACAAACAAAAACCTTTATGGGCATATAGTATGTGACAATGTAACATCAATAAATGCAAAAAACCGAATGCACATTCGTATTGTCACACACTCATGCTGAAGACATTCTCTGAAAACTTCATTTACGACTTTCGTAAAAGAAAAATCTCAGTAGAGTGACTATTGTGCGTCACCGGACACTGAACCAACCACTTAAGACATGAAAACCTCATGTATCTCTCTTATGACAAGTTCGTTGCATGAAAATTCACTCAAAAATGACTTTAGAATGTCTTAATTCCTTTTTCGATTGACTATCATGCAATCCCAAGCACTGAACATGTGATCTGAGATATGATGCCCAAAGCATGAAAATTCAATCAAAATCGGATTCAGAATACCTTAATTCCTTTTTCTGAAGTTAAACTTTATTTTATTACTAATGTAATAAATCCATAAAAATGAAAAAACTTACTTTATAAATTTTTCGGACATAGAAACTGATCCAAAACACCCCAGGGCACCCATGTGGGAAATCTGAAATTTTTGTATGCTTTTTTAATAAAATCACTGTAGCGTCCGTACGGATGATGTCAACTGTTGACGTGGCACACCACGTCAGTGTGTGTGGCGTGAGGCCGCACGTCCACTACACGCACGCCAGATGAGTCTGGCGCATGTGCATCACGCGCTATCCACGCGCAGATGCGCTATCCACGCGCAAACGCGTGAATACTGTACGGTGCTTACATACACGCCGCCATGTGTCCTCCATCCGGTGTGCCATGTGTAGGGACGGATGCGATGCGTGCAACTCGCTGGAGCGTTGTATAGGCGCGTGCGTTGCATGTGCCAGCAGTACGCCGACTCCCGTGTGCACTGTAGCACATACGGGCGCGTGCATTTTGCACCCACTGACGTCGGAGTCGATTTTCGACGTCCTAGGAAGTCATTTTTTGCTCCGTTCGGACCTTTTTCGACCTGTTTTGCATAACTAGCCTTATGTATACCACTTTTACGTAATTATATACGTTAAAAAATTGAAAAAAAAAATGAATCAAAAACTGAGGAAAACTATATGAGATGAAAAATTGTAAAACCTTCGTTTCTGGCAATCCGATCACGTAACCGCTCTGATACCATATGTAATACGTATTACAGACCTTATTACATACCTAGGATCAACATGAAAGGATTAAAAACAAAGGTAATGTGGAATGCCTGATTTCAGTTCCATCTCTTATTCTGATGCCGATTTCGAGTTCTAATGGTCACAAATCTCTAGGGATCTTTATGGAAAGTGTTTCCCGACACGTGGTTTAGGTCTTTCTACAGTTTTCTCAATACGTTAGCTCTCCCAACAGGTCAGAGATTCCTTATGCTTACGATTGATATGAGCAACTACAGGAGACCTTAACCTCTATATAGCTTTCATATCGGGCTTCCCCATCACAAGGCCGATATAGGTCTGGTCCATACTAATTATGATCCATTTTCTACTCAGAATTAGATCCATTAATCTAGATCATTTATTGAGCCACTTTATTATCTTTATCTGGATCAAATTGCGTAACTTAATCGATAATTTATTTAAAAATAAAAAAATGCAATTAATAGTTGTCCAACTTTATGAGAAAGGACAAAATCGTCCAACATTCTTGTATATCCAACACGAGCATTTGATGAGCTCATCAAATCAAAATTTCTAATAACTAATAGAGAAATTCATAAAAACACGACCACTTGCCACTCCGTATCAACGGCTTATATAGCAAAAAGTGATTCACTTCTTACATTCAACGTGCTTTTAGGATTAGCTATACATGAGAGCTTTTCTAAGAATAGAATTCAACTCTACTCACATTTGTCATATTTGCAAGTTAACATTGAGAAATCAACTCTTATGTCTTGGCCATTGCATATGCTCATTATAAATTTCCAAGGTTAACAATTTAAAGGGCAACTCAATCTCCTTTCTAAGTCTTTGAAAAAAAAGAATAAGTAAATATGATTTTGGTATTGTAAAACTATAAGAAGGAAATTACTCACTATAATACTCCTTGATCTCCTTAAGTTCTCTAATAAGATCATTAGATATTGAATCCTTGAGTTATTATTCGAATGCTAACGTATTGTCATGCCATTCTTGACATATAATTAATGTTGTAGAAAGGCATCCTTGGAGAGATACATCACTGGTATCCTCACTTTCAACTTAAGAAGAGTCCCATCTAATAATAGATCATATTTTTTAAGGTCCATTCCTTCTATCCAAACCCGTCATCATAACTTATATTGACTTAATTAACTATATATATATATATATATATAACCCATCATCATAACTTATATTGACTTAATTACCTATATATATATATATATATATATAACCCATCATATATATAGGTAATGTTTATTAAACTAGTTAATATTGATTATGGTAATCATTAAAGCTTATCAACTCTTAACAAGATTTTAGATAATTTGTTCCGTTATAAGCAAGGTCAACAATCCATACAAATATTACATATATGGTACCTACAATAGTAATATTCTCAAATGACATCATTCATTTTATTAAACTATTTTCTAAAGGACAGAAATTTTGGAACTCATTTATGCAACAATAGTCAATTTCTACTGTGAACAGAAAGTTTGATTTCAAATCTTTTGAGTTGAATTCAAGCCAAGCCTCGTATTCGACACGAACTAACTCAAACTTCGATCAATTTGAGCTGACAATGATTCTCATTCTTAATTACGAAGATTAAATTACCCAAATTTGAGCTGGACCAAAATTACCTTTCCTGATTACGAAATGATCTGCTGATTAAATGACTGAATAACCTAGGGGACATTCTATTGTTTGGCATCAGCCTTAGCCATTAAAACTCGATACTATAGCAAAGCCACAGAATACCCAAGGGGACTGTAAAAATTGGTCTTGCGATTATAAGCAAATATTGTCCAAAACATGGAAATCTTGTGAAAGGGAAGGACAAATTATTGGTATTATTCAGAGTCAATATTACTAAAGTATTCAAAGTTGCATCTTTACATGTTGCCGCCTGATCTGGGTGTTAACCTTTAACCCAATCCAATACCTGAAATAACTAATTTGAAGGGAGTAACAATTATTCCCTTTTCCTCCTATAAGTGCTATCTAATCCTCATTAGAGGGCTGCAAAAAATAGGATGGCCAAAGTGAAGATTCCCACAGAGAAAATTCTACACACAAAAAGATAGTTCCAAGATATCAAGTCCAAACCGATTCTAGCCAATCATGCGCAATTTCATAAGCTACAAATGTTACAGCTCCTGCTGGTGCAGCCTTTATCGTTGAAGGGACAATGCCCTTATAAAGACCAGCCCAACCTTCAGCTTTTAAGATTCGTATAAAAGCATCAAACATATTTTTATAAGCTTGGTGCTCAACTCTAGCACCATATTTTGGATGCCTCTGTAGCCCTTCAATCTGCAAATTAAAACCAAGAAATTCAATATACATGCTAACCTATGAGCAAAGAATTTTCGTACACCTAACCATGCTGCTCAGGAAATTGATAGACCCCTATGAAGGAAAAAATATATACATATATGTAAGGGGAACAGTATCATTAGACGGCCCTGATGTTTTGGTCTTTTGAATCAGAAAATAATTATGGCTAACAGACGTTAAAATATGTAAACTTACTGACTTCCTTGATTTGGATATATTTCTATGTATTAACTGCTAATAATATTTAAATATACATGGAAATTTCTTTTATTGTGACTGAGCAGAGAATCAAATAAGAGAAGCTATTTGCCAATGTCGCAATCTAAAACAGAACACAAACTCTTTCTGACAAAATGTGATTTATCACAAGAATGAATTCCACAAGGTCAATATACAAAGGCAACTACTGATCAACGTTTGTCATATAACATTAAGTTTGACAAACATTGATCAGTAGTTGAAGAAAAAGAAGCATTGCAAGTGTTTCAACCATTGACGATTAAAAAGATTCTGCAAAGCGAAACCTCAAGGAGGCTGGAAACCTACCTGGAATCTTTTCTTAACCACATCAAGAGGATGACAGACAAGTTTGGCACATGTTCCAGCAGCAAAACCACATAAGAAATACTCAAAGCTTGAAAGTTCAGCATGCATTGAGCTTCCTTCAGATGACCTGTTACGATTCCATGCCTACAATCAATGCAGTAAAATACATCAAATCCAAAATGCCTAAGCACATATGTGCAAAAAGCAGAATAAAATATCACTAACATTTAAAAGTACATAAAAAACATGTGGAGAATTCAACATGTTTTTCTGTGAAAGAGCAAATCATTTCATGGCAAGGAATTCTATTAGTATCTGTAAAGTGATTGCGAATTTGAAACTTGAAAAGGTGCCAGGGAAAATGGTAATAAGTAATATATCTAAAAGGAGTAAATGTGTCATCCATTTCCGTCTAATGTACTTCCAGATAGTTCATTCTATCAGACCAATGTTATCAGGTGAAGTATCAATTTGATTGCTTCCTTACTCCAAAAAAACCAAGTTTTCTAGATAGACATCTTAAAAAGAAAGATATCCAAAATTCATACCAAGGTCCAATGCTTGAACATATCATAGGTACCAAACTGAAGGCCAGCATAAGGAACAATCTCAACTAATGTTGGTGACAATCCAGAATATACTCCCCTGATTCCACGGGTTCTGATAATATCAGCAAATGCAGACCTCATTGTTGGATAAACCTAATGCAGGCACTTTTTCGTCAAACAGTAATGTACCAAGGTACGTGATATCTTCAAGCAGTAGCAGTTTGTTCTAAACTAAACACAAAACAATGTGAAGCTTGACTGAGGCAACTTTACCTACTAAGATTGTAACAACCACTTATCAATACATTTTTTATTTTCTCAGCTTATTTACCAAGACTAACACTTCAAAAACAAGCTTATGACTGGAGTATAAGAAAAGGAGACACTAGCAAGGCCTCTCAAGAATCATACAAATGCTAAGAGGGACACATATAGACTTCTATCTTGAGCTAGCAAAGTCTACAGTACCAAATAGCCTTATGGCAACATGCCATGCTAAAGACTGAGCAAGCATTCACAAAAGCTATCTTATGTTCAGAATAATTTTATAATGGAGAAAGGGAAATAGTAAAATAAAAGAACCAAAGGTGTCCCTTTGAGATGTTCACTAGCCAATGTTAATTTTAACTGAACTAAAAAAACATGATGCTAAACTGGACTAAAAGGGACTTTGCAAGTGGAAGATGATTATTCTAATTTGTATAGCCAGAAGTTAGTTATGCATGGTTCACTTCACGTGCAATCTGGCACAAACATAACACTGTATAGACCACATGTTCATACAAGGTTTAAATAAGCAAGATCATTACACCATTGCATCCTTCCAAAGAATAATAAATACATGCTTCCAAGAAAAACAATAATTGAAATACTGTGATTGCAAAGTGATTATCAAAAATATGAAACTAAGTGTCAAAGATTAAGTTAACTACAAGGATATCAATAGCTAGTTCATATTTAAAGCTCTTGATGTATTTAAGATTCTTATGACTGAAATTTCATAAGAGGATATCAACAGAAAAAATTTGAGGCAGTATAGCATGGCATTCAAAATGCCCCTAACAAAGGGATGGCTTCAGATAACACATCCTCCAAACTAGTTTAATGTCGTATACTTTAAAGCCAAAAGGTAAATGAAAAATAACTCACAACAGATGCAGAGAAAGGTTTAGAGCAACGTTTTCAACAAAATGGGCTGGAATTGGGGTGATTTGTGGCTGGAACAGAAATAAGAGAGAATTTAAAGAAAACCTGTATTTAAAATAACATGGCATAAAGAGTGCAATGTTTGTGCAGGAGCTAGTTATTTATACTATTTCAAGTTCAACTCTTAACTGCACTAGGAAATACAACTCCTTGAAACCATAGCCGATAAACTATATAGTACTTATATAGGAAAAGTAACATAAGCAAGCTAAATAAAAATACTTAATAAAAGTAACTAAATTTATGGAATGCTCCTGCATCAGTAAGGGAATAAAGAAAACAAGTAAAATGAAAGGAAAAACAATCTGAGAATACATGGTGGAACACAGCCATATATGGTACCTTAGGTTCACCTTGTGAAGCTAATATTGTTCGCACAAGATCAAATGGGTATGATCCAAGTGTAGCCATACAGCCTGCCAATGATCCACTGAGATATGATATATAATGATTCAACTTTTCATGATCCTCTGCAATACAACAAATCAGTCATATAAGGAACTGATACAGTAGCAATCCACATACCTAAGAATAGAAAAGGTAAGATCACAAAATAAAATTTTAAAAAGCTCTCAATTTCCAATACCCTTCCTAGAAGAACCGGCAAGAAAAGTTTTCAATTTCTTTAGCACCACAAATTGAATGGAAGTGTAGGGCATAACCATGAGTAAAGCTGGGACATTACCGCGCCAGAAGCCCTACAGGTAACATCTATGGAATGTAAAAGACATAGTAGGGAGAAGATATTTGCAAACGAAGCTATAAAAATAATCTACCAGAAGAACTTGTTATATATAAGCATCACTGCAAGAAACTAGAGTTCATGAAATAATATTTCCTTACCCCTCCATACACACACTCTTAAAGCAGGTAGTATGGTAACAACTGGAATCAGAAAAGAAAGATATAACTGAGAGGCATTGGATCAGAAATGGAGATATGCAGATTGTTTGTTGGAAAAAGCTGTCAGCGTTTGCCTCCCTTCCAAGAAGTTAAATTCAGAACGAACAGGTTGTTTAGTATTCCCTCTAATGTGAAAGAATGCATAAACCAGCAATCAATTAAAAAACAAGGCTCTACTGTTCTGCAAATCAATAATACATGCATCAGATAATAACAGGAAGAGAGTTCATTATACCGGCAATCCTTCTTCTCTGAATATATCTTTTGTTGCTTGCAACATTCCAGTGTACTTGGATGGTCCATGCATGTTTCTATGAAGCAAAGCCCATGAAGATGTGGGTTCCAGTTGAACCTGTATCAAATATATATACCAATATGTTTTGTCAACTACAACTAGAAACAACAATTGAGATACAAAAGATCTGACTTAGTTAAATTTAAAGATCGCATAAGTTTGTTATATAACTGCATCACGCTGGACCTAACCTCATCCTCCAATCAGAATAATTAATTTCTAACCCTTAGTGCCTCGTCCATTTCTTAAGCACGCACTCTTAGATGATATATGATTAGTTTTGCAAAAGTCAGTATATTTACTAATGATCGCCACATAAATATAAAAACTTTCCCACTTTCTGTACCCAATTTTTATGTCGTCAAAATTCTATCATCCTTAATTCTACTCTTGCCTAATCATCGATGAACTGTAATTAGAATAAACTTATACAGAAACGACCAAATGCCGAAAGAAGGCATACAAACACAACAATCACGCACTTAGTACACGCCAAGTACACTTGAAAAGATACAAATTTATAGCTAGAACCAAATGGGGATACACATGCTAATCATACAAGTTAAAAGAAAAGAAGGCAGGACATAAAGTGAAAAATTATGTGGTATCTTTTAAGGCGTAGAAGGGGGCAACAACCTGGAATCTGATCTTAATAACATCAAGGGGAGAAGTAACGGTACGCGAAACGCCACCGGCAACGGCTCCAGCAGTTGCCTCAATCAGCGCCTGTTTAAGGTGGCCTGGTTCCTCCATGCCAATCAAACACCACCTCTCTTTCTCTCTCTCTCTGACCTATTTCACTCAAACAAACCCAACAAAATATCAAAATAATCCAATAACAACCAGATATTGAGAAAACAATAACAAAAGTTCCCAAAGTTTAGGGTTTTAGTTTTACAATAAGAATGTGTGAGAGTGGTACCTGGAAAAAAGAAAGGAGAGGGGTGAAGGAGAAGGAGAATCAAAGGTATTGCTGGAAATGGAAATCTTTACTACTCTCCTCTCTTCCGCCGCCGCCGCCGCCGCCGCCGCTGTCACCCCGCCGCTGCCGCTTACTTTCTCTTTCTTCTGACGAGAAAAGATGTCTGAAGAAGAGGCGACGAAGCGAGAGGCAAGTGCGAAAAATCTAACTATTTATGGCCACTTAGCTTCACTTTATTTTCAGTTTTATTTTTAAACTTTAAACCGTTAATTTTTAATATTAATATAGTTATTATTTAATTGTTAATATTAATATAGCTCCACACAGTTATATTGTTAATATTAATAATATTAATGAATATTGGACAAAATTTAAAAATAAAATAATTAGTTAAATAAAATTATTTTAATCTCTCATATAATACTTATTAATATATTATCAATAAAATGATTATATTTTATTAAAATAAATAATTTAATAATTTAATTTTATTTATAAATTAATCTGTATTTATTAATATATTTAATTATTAAAATAAATTTTATTTTAAATTTACATATTTTGGAGATATTTTTAATTTAAATTATATTTATTAAGTAATTGTTAAATTTAATTGTTGATAATTTTATTAGCATTAAATAATATATTTAGTTGATGATAAATCAAATTATGGCAGAAAAATATAAACAAAAAAATCAATTTTTATAGTTTTTATAAATTACGAAAACCTTAAGAAATAAAAAAATAAGAACTCTTTAAAAATAAAAGAAAAATCAAAATTTAAAGTGAAAACAAATAAAATTTTCTTTTTCTCCTTTCTTCCTTCCATATTTTGTCCTTTCTTTAAAAGCAATGTTACGAACATCGTACTAGACCCGGTATCAAATTTAATTCTAGTACAGTACAATACTTGTTGGACCCCGTTTTCGGAGCCCAACATCCGGAGTCCTAAACCTTGTGCTTAAAACCCTGAAGGTCATTTGTTGTCATTCCATAATGGTGGTGAGCGCACACTAATCAATCACCAAAATCATAAGTTGACTTCTTCAAAGAAATTGTAACTCTAAGTCTCTAGTTTGTTTTGAAGCGAGAATCACCTCAATTGGAGCTCTAAAACTCAAGATATGCTTAAAAAGCCTAAGTGTGCTCATATTTCAATTATGCTCTCCTAACCGACCCCTCACTTGCTTTAAGGTAAACTTTCACAAATCAACTCCAAATGATACAAATTTTTATAGGGAGAAAGATACATGTCTTAAGAATCCCATTGGTCTAAGAATCACTTCAATTGGAGGTCAGATGAGGGAGTTATGTCAAAAAGAATAGACCATGTTTACACCCTAAATCGATTTGAACCTATCTTAGCGCGATTGTCATAACTTTTAATATAGATGTCGGATTGAGTTAGTTTTTAGACCATTATAAAGAAGACATCTAGACCTACAACTTTCATAAAGACCACAAACGAGATTCTGCCTCTAAAATGGTCAAAAATCACAATCTTTCTCGTAAATGTCCGTTAAACGGACATCCATGTCCGTTTAATGGACATGTATCAGGTGAAGGAGGCCAAAATGACCCGAGAAGGTCCGTTAAACGGACATGCACATGCATGTCCGTTTAACGGACATTGACTGGCCAAGGGGTGTTTTCACACCTGAGAAAACGGACATGGGGGTTCCCCAAAGTCCCCCAATGCCCCTCAAAAGCTTCCAACAACCATCCTAACATCATATACACTTGTAATCTTTCCAAATTCACTTATTCCAATGCCAAAACACTTCAAACAACTCAAACACCCAAGTTCATCTCACAAAATTCTCAAGTCTCAACACAATTGGTTCATCAAAACCACAAATTCCTATATTTCATCAAAGCTATCACAAACACAACCCATATACAGCATCCTAACTTGTAACACTCATATCTCTCCATTCCGACATCCAAAAATCACAAACTTCATATTGTTTGAAAGATAAAAAGATCTTCTACAACTTCCAAGAAGACAAATTTTATCAATTCTATCTAGATAATTCCAGAATTTCTCTTGAATTCCAACCACAATCCTACCCTTATGAACATTGAAAATAGCAATGTAAAAACTTGAAATGGCATAACCAACATAATGCATGTGTATTTCATTTCCATCAAATGAAAAGAGTTTACAACGCTTTAGTGGGCATTTCAAGCCACTTTACAACATAATCCAAAATACAAATTTAACAAAAGCAACAATATCTCAAAATGCAACTAAAGCATTGTTTTACAATTTCAACTTCCAAAAGAACAAAAGAACAAAAGTGCAAAATGAAGTGATGCCTTGGCGCTCATCTCGACCGTTCGCTAACTTGCTCATCACCTGTGGGTGGGAAGGTGAGGGGGTGAGCTTAACGCTCGTAAGTAACACGTTTATAATCGGCAATAAACCAAAAACCATTTGAAACTCTCATGACAATTTATCACAAATCTATAAAACATCTATTTCCAATTTGTCAAACCAAATCACAATTCACATAAATCATACATCCATCCTATTTGCCAATACACCATAACCAATCAAACACATCAAAATCAATTAAACACATCAAAATGGTTCGGGTGGATCCGTAACAGAACGTACTACACATTTCCCATAAGGGTCCTGTGTAGCCGTGAACAGAACGTACTATCACAATTCCACAAAATGGTATTGCGTAGCCGTGAACTTATGGGAGTCCGCGAGGGAGCTCCATGCCACTAGCTGGCAGGCGGGAGAGGCCTTTTTAATCAAGTGCACTTGATAGACAGAGCAAACCACCACAAACCCACATAACATGTAATTCATGAACTTGAAACATATTGCCCAAATGGCACATTTTTAGAAACTTGATTTCATGAGTATGGCATATTTCATATGCATTTCTATCATTATTTCTCAATTCATCAACCAAAATCCCATACCAACCATATAACCATTTCTCAATTCATCTAAAAGCCACAAATACAATAATTATGGAATAATTTGAAATCCGTCCCATATCTCTCAAAACTCATTCACAAACAAAACTCATTCACAAAATTCATATATAAAAACATATGACATATTCTCAAACTATCTTAAAGAAAAATAAATGCACATTTTCGAGATAGTTGGAAATCATTTAATTCCATTTATTTGAAACAACTTTAATAGTTTATTTACTCAATTATAAAAATGTCACCCACCTTGATTTCCTTGCTTGAAAACTTGTTCAAGGATGTGTCTCTTCTTGCTCCTCTTGCCTCCCTTCACAAATAACAAAAACCCCCAAATCAAAAGGAATCCAAATTGGAAAACCTAAATAACCCAGTGCATTAAATTGACCCTAGAATACCTAAACCCATACATTTCCTAAGCTCTTTGAACCAAAACCACTTCAAAAATCTAAAACATTAAAAATCACTTATCTTGAATCTTCACCCAACCAAAGGATTTCTTGGCTCAAATGAAAGCTTGAACCTTCCTCTCTCTTTTTCCTTCTTGAAAAACTTCAAAAATCACCCTTGAAGCCTTAGAAAAATCAAAACCTAGCTTAGCCCCTTATTCCTTCTCTTCTTTTCCTCCCACGCGACACTCTCTCTCCCTCTTTCTCTCTATTTTCATTTATGCTCCTTCTAAAATGAAAGACAACTCATTTCTTTTTCCTTTTAAACTATTAATGAATGCACAATGTGTTAGGCCTTGTCCTATTTGTTTAAATTGTTCAATTGGTTAATTGTGTTTAAATTTGTGGTTTGAAAAATTTTGAATTTGTTTTGATTAGAAATTGAATTTGGAATTGAAGTATTAGATGAAGTGTAGTTAAGAGTTAGTAGTTAGTAATAAATGGCTTGTATTAAATGAGATAAGGGTGAGGAGTTAGTTAGTTTAGAACTAATTGGTTAGAGAGTTAGTTAGGAAGTTAGAATGTAACTAAGGGCATTTTGGGGAGAGCCTAGTAAGTGAGGGGCATAATGGGAAGTGCATAGAGTAAAATAAAAAGACAAATGTGAGAGAAGAGAGGAGATTGTCGTGGAAGTGAGGAGAAGAGAAGAGAGGGTGCGTGGAGGAGAAGAAGAGAGGAAGAAAAGAAGAAGAAAAGGGAAAGAAAAAAATCAAGGAAAAAGAAGAGATCCAAGGTTTTAGGTAAGTTCTTTCATCCTTCTCCTAGTTTTGTAAGAAAATGAGTTAGATCTTGTGTTGGAGAAGAGTAGAGAGAGAAAGCTCAAGGTTGAAGATGATGAATAGTGAAAATGGTAGGGTTTTTGGGATTCTTAACTAGGTTTGGACTTTCTTTGCCTAAGATGAATCTAGAAGGTGTTAGATTAAAGCTTGTTTGAAGTTGTGTAAAATTTCTAGGGTTTTGTCTATAGGAATTTCGAAAATGTTGAAGAATTTATGGAATTTTGTTGTGTTTTAAGGAAATCAAGAGGCTAACCAAAACCAAGAGGAAAGGAGTTAGTGCTTTTGGAATTTGCAACACTTTTGAGGTGGGTAAAACTCTTCTAGTTGTTGTGTGATGTGAGCACATGCATGATGTGTGCTAAATGTGATGTATGT
>JANKOD010000191.1:21264428-21281692 GCA_026284645.1 Erythroxylum acuminatum
GTTTACCATAAGCGAGGCTTCCCCAGATCATGGATCAAAACGATGATATTCCAGCCTTACAGAATCCGGCTGAACCACGATGAATTCAAGTTTGTTGTTTTCTAAAGTTTCTCTAAAACAATATTGTTTCAGACTAACGATTAAACCGTTCAGACCTTTTGAATGGGCCTTAAGCCAACCTTTTACACCTGAACTCAATCCAAGTTCTTACACCTGAACTCAATTCAAAATTTAGTTAATCTTATCCTCACCTGTTAATTTTAGGTTAGATTGAATTCGGTGTAACTGAAATGATCTTTACAAGCTTAAAAGACTTCATTCGTCTCGACCCTCAAGTCTAACTTCGAATTAGCTTTCTTCACCAGTAAACATCACCTTGTGCCGTACAATTATCACTAACACAGGTCACTGTTTCAACTGACATCATTGCGCGAAAGAAGATACTCTTCTGATAGTCAATTGGTTTGCAGAAACAGCGACGAATACAAATTGAGTTGGAGAATTTCATTACTAACCATTTTAAATGTATAAATTCTAGTATCCATTAACGAAAACAAATTGTATATAAAAAATGATCCCATAACTGACACATGAACATAAAACTGATCAGGCAAAGGAACTGAAAGTTGGTCCACAATTGCGATAGACCTTCAAAAGGAGCTGTAAAAGCTTTTAGTTACGACAAGAAGTATCTGACAAGGGGAACATGCAGGTGGACCCAACCAGTTTAACTCATTGAACAGTTAGAGAAGGAGGACAACAGTTGAAGTTTGGCTGTTCACTTAATGAAACAGCCCTAGTTCAATTCTTATCGCCTCGCCTCTCCTCACAAAAGCCTTCAAGCCTTCAGCCGTCTTATAAAATAGAAAACATTTCTAGACTATGCATTACTTTCCCTGAACTGAAGGCAGTGTCGGGTACATTATCACACAACTAGGCACATTACATGTATTCCTGAACTAGTCTGTACCTCGAATCAGGACTTTATAAGCCAGTGTCAGGATTCCTTGAAAACCATAGTTTCTTTTCCTCTTCGTTTGAAAAACACAAGAGTCAGAAGGTTTCTATTGTTCTTGATCGCCAATTCTTATTACCCAACCCTTTAGTTTTCCAGACGAGTATTGACATCCCTCGGAAGTAGAGAAGTTTGTTTTCCCCAGGGAAGGATTCTCAGCTGTATTCTATCTGCTCAAGTGGGGTATAAGAATTCCCCTTATGGTAAAGGTCCGCGATTTAAGTTTTATAATAAATCAGGCAAAGATATTTGTAGTGCATGTGTCCACGGTGAAAATAAAGGTAGATCTCCTAGTAGTCTAGACAAAACTGGAACTATTTTACTTTTTCATTAATTGAACAAAGCTTATTTTCTGACAGAATTTCTTTTGCTTGCCCCGTATCTGCCGAACACACTGTTCAATTTATCTTTTGACATAATAAATGCTACAGAAACAGATCTACTTACGATCTTAGCATTGCAAATCGAGGAAAAAAGAAATCTCAACATTGTTGCAGCTAATCACATGTCATCTGAATTGCAAGGGAACTCTGAACAACTGGAACGTGCACAAGAGATGACTTGTATTTTGCTCCTTCTGCAACTCATTCTCACAATATTTCGGAGATCTGCAGCACCAGAATATCAACCACAGAGACGTGCCAAAGGGGGCAAACCAATCCCAGGTCTCACTATCAAATGAAAAAAGAGATAAGATCAAGGGATCACTTTGTATGGGATATTTAAAAAAAGGGTTTCATAAAAGCCGTCGTTCGGTATTCACAGTTAAAAAAGAGAAGAATATTGAAAAACCTACATTTTTGAGAGATTTGAAATACCAGAGGAGGGCTTTGAAAGCACTAAAGTGAAATACCCAAGTGAAACTAGATATTGCCATTGTTGTTTTTACAGGGCTGAAGCATAATAAGCGGGTAAAAGAGAAGAGAAAGAAAAAGGTTTAGTCGTAGAACAACATTATAACTCCATTATTATTATTGACAGCAACAAGCTCATTATATAGAGCTGAAATGTAACAGAAAATCTTAAATATTTGCTAAATATCACAATAATATCTTTAAACTTATTCCTCAAATCAAGCATTAAAAATCATAATCAAATCTGCCTAAGATCTAGTTAATTTAACCATTAATTTCATAGAATCTGCAACCTAAGGGATTTTCCAACAGCCATATTCATCTCTCTTAATGCCATTAAAGTAAATGGGAATAAAGGATTTTTAGCCATCATATTCTACACTCCATTTTATTGACGACATAAGAGGAAAAAAAAAAGGACTCGCATTAATTGGGATTTCAGCTATTATGAGGTTGGTACTTTCTTAACCACTCTTTAGTGTTACCACTTCACATCCAACAACCATCTTGATCACAATCTCATCTGCATGGGTTTATATAAAAGAAAGCAAAGCATACACCCTATGCATATACAATACATATCAATGTCGCCAAAGAACCTGCTGCTAATTATAAACACGTAACCACGCATGTCAAATATGTTTCCTGCAGGCAAACAAGCACAAGCATTAATGATAAGCTGTTGAAAAAATCCACAGTCATGGGCCTAGAATTGGCACAATCTGCTTAGCTCAAAATCAACGGGCTAGGCCTAAATTGTTCAAGTTTTAGACTGCTTTGATGTTATTTTGTCTTGAGTTTAAGAAACTTGAGATCAAAATAACATCCATTTGAGTGACCCCAGTTCGAGCCTGATCGGGCCTCCTAATTGGGCTTGCCCGATCCATTGCCAAGCCTACACGAGTCATGACCATTAAGAAAGAACATGTGACATAACAGAAGGGACTAGCAGCATGTACAATTATTCAATTTGAAATGGCCATATTGCTAACTCAAATACCAGCCAGTACGCTAATTGAGCATAAATAGAGGCACATGAATAAGACTAGTACAAAATAACTGGAGTTGAATTCAATGGCACATCCATACGGATACATGATAAGGGAATGCTACGTGATCGTATATCCAAGCATTTGGAGCATCTATTGCCTAAAAAAACGTGCACCAGTACATGTATTCTCTAAAGTAAGCTCTAGACATCTACCAATCATTGCTCAATTGAATTGGTCCTCAGTAAAATCTCGGACAAACCCTACCAAAAAATTGATAGAGAAAAAGCTTCTGATCATAAGGGCTAGACAATCACATTGTGGATGGGACGATGACCTATCAAGGCTTAACGTAGAAGTATAGGGACATCCAATAATGAGATTAAGTCAAGCTTGCAAGTAGTTGAACTCTACTGATTGAAAACAACAGGGCATATAAACACAATCATCAACATTAGGTAAATGAAGATAAAAGAAAAAGATTAGAATGCCAGTAAACTTTGTCATTAACAAGTGTATTTTCTATTTTTACGCACTTGATTCAAAACGCAAAAGGCAACTCAAAGTTGATTGGAGATTTAGCACCCCTTAACAATAAGAATATAATTCACAAACTCCTCCAATAGAAGCGAAAAGTTTGGAAAATAAAAGGGATAACCAATTTTAAAGTGCCTAACATTTTAAGATTTTTTTCAACTTAGTGTCTAAACTTTTAAAATTTTTAATTGAGTAATCAACCTTTTAAAACCTCAAAAGTTTAGTTCAAAAAGTTAGTTTCATTATTAATTTACTGATTTGACTATCAGAATCTTTGCTGTTCATGACATATAAATGTTTACCTGAAAAAAAATAGTTGCAATGGTTATATTGGAGTAAAGAAAAATTTTTCAGATAAACACCTACATATCATAAATAACCAAGATTTCGTAAGCCAAATCAGCAAGTTACTAGCGATTCTAACATTTTGAACTAAACTGATAAAGTTTTAAAAAGTTAGTTACTCAATTAAAAAATTTAAAAGCTTCAGCACTGGAATGAAAAAATTCTAAAAGATTAGACATTTTAAAATTGTTTATCACAAAATAAAACCAAATTTATGTAATGTATGTGATTATAGACAAGCCTTACTGATTATAGCATGGATTATTAAGGCCATAGGAAAAATAGCCCTGGATCTTTTTTGTTGGAATCTCATAACTAATTAAGGGGCTAGCAAAGGTGGCTGACTCCCCAAAAGCAATAAGTGGAAGACATACATCTGTAATAACTATCATGCAGGATTTATTCTGCTCTTTTCCCATTTCACTATCATCTATCGCCTGTGGAGTAACATTTTGGTTCCAACTTCACTGTTGCTCGCTTAAACGTCTCCAAAGTAAGAATTCATTCTGATTCAGCTGGGTCACTGTACTATCATTAACAAAAATATTAGCCATCTGTGTCAGCAGTCAGTTGAATTTTAAGAAAGCAACAAATCTCCAGTTTTACCTCTGGTGACACAAAACTAACTCTCTCATAAAAGAGCCCAAAAAATTCAAACTATCAAATGCCAACTTTAAATATGAAAATAGCTTTCTTAAAGTACTTGAACAGGATGATAATGACGATCATCAATGGAAAATATAGAAACTGCAACAAATGTCATCAGCATGTTTTAAAATGCATTATTCATATTGTTAAACCATAAACGAAATGAATGTTAATTTAATACCTGCTAAAGCTTCTCTTTAATCTCGCGCCAAATGAATATACTGGAATGTGTGCAAGCAGGAAATATAACAAATAATTTGCCGTGAAATATTATAATCAATCGAGGCCATTAACTGTATCGTATTAATTCAATCATCATTTAATACTAAGGAGCTCTTGTTCTAATTTAAAAATGGTAATGTCACATCTTACACCGACCCTATTTAAATTTCGACAGAGTTTTCCCTACAAAATAGGCATCCCCCTTTTGGAAGAAGGGTCAATCCTGCAACAAGCAATAAACTTCAATATCGGCCAGTAATCACAACTCATATTGGGTCTACATATTATGTCTATTCTCAATTCATTCCACATTGACATGTAACGTATCAAGAATTAAGGATGTGATCATAACAAAGATCTAGTGGTTTGATTGTGCAATTTTTGTTATTTGTAATAAAATAGCTTATTACATGCCAGCCTAACATTCAATCTTTACTTTACTTCTATTGTCGTCAAAGGTATTTTTAAGTTTTCTACTAAGCTCATTTAACTTGTTTTATATGTTCTTTTGTCATATTTTCTTAGATTTTACCTCATCAACTTAGCACCAACTAGGAGAGATTTATTAACCTTAGTTATCTTTCATGATTTCTTTTATATTCTTACTTGTCTACCATTGAGGATAATATCATGAATAAAAGTGGGGGATAAATTTATAATAATTTAATTTTCTTTATTTTGATGTTAAACTAACTATTTTTTTAATTTTATGTTATACAATTTTTTTGAAGTTGTATGTTTCTACATTTTACATTTAAATTTTAATGTTTTTAGATTTCTTTTTGTCATATTTCCAATCACATTGGATATTTTAGGTTGATAGCATAAATTTATACATAATGCTGAGTTTAGATTGGATGTTAAAAGTTAGATACATAATATAATTAAATGATTACTATACTAACTTGATTTTATGATCAATAAGAAACCAAATCCATTACGTCATGATGCTTTGAATCGATTTAAGTTACCATGCCAGAAATTAAGCCAATGTGCCAAATTTGTTTTCTTTTTAATACAGATATCTTATTTGATTTTGGACTCTTATAACTTGCAAAAGATATACATTTACAAAATTATGGTTTTCATTAATCATATTCGTATAGGCAAATCATTTATTTGAATTTAAATAGGCAAAAGATTATACATACACAATTCATCCCCTTTGTGTGCCATCTAATAAACCAATAATTTCCTAAGTATTATAACAAAGCATTTGGTACACAAGATTATAATAAAAGCGCTAATTGCTCTACATTTACAAAATTATCAAAAATCTGTTTAAGAATTTAAAATTATCAGTTAGTAATTTGTTGTCCCAAAGCAAAAATGACGACGTATCAACATACCCCATCCTACTATTAATAGTATAATTAAGACTAAAATTGTGAAAATAAGAGACTTCTGGAGTTAGTTTTACTTCCAATATAATGCCTTCATATAGCAATATCTGTTTCAAACCATTGTAAGAAGTGCTTTACCTACTAAAAAAATTAAAAACCATTGGAATTATCATAAATTGATATGAACACACCAACTATAAATACATGCCATCATAAAATGATAGGATCGTACTTCAAATATCTTCATTGAAGAGTTCAAATAAAAAAAGCTAACATGATACATTCTTTAAAACAATTTAGATAAAAATTATTTAAAAATGAACTCTTATTGTCACACCTTATGTGTTTATTTTCATGTGATCAAGGTCCCTAGTCCCTACCCTTCTCCTAAAGTGTTTCCTCACTGTCCTCCTGATATTAAGCTATCATTTCACTTACGACCATATGGAATGTGTATGACATCCAGAAGCGAACCTTACACTTCTTCTAATCAATTAATTCACAACTAATGAAAAGAATGATAAGAAAGATACAACCCATTTAAAAGCTTATTTTGATTTGTCATCTACGGAACAATTTCCTTCTGGAAGTACAATAGAACTTCATCAGATAAACAAAAAGAAACAACTTAATTGATCATTTTACAATGAATGTAGACAATCCAAAGTCATTGAACACACACGGTCGTCATTCTTAAAAATTCATTCGCAAAGGTCCCGTCGTCATTGAAGATAGAGAGAGAGAAGAGGTAAATACCTAGACGTTAATCGCCAGAAAGTGCCGAAGAAGACGAGGGTCTTCGCTGGAGACGCAGCAGCTCCACGGAGGACACGCAACCGACGGTGGACGAAGCAAATCTGAAGGAGGAAGAGGAAGCAGGGGCGCGCGCGGGTTGGGGGAAGGGGACACTGTCGGGTGCTTTTAAAACAAAACGACATCGTTTTGGACATGAAAGCTATAACTTATTAACTAAAATGACGTCGCTTGGTTACATTTCAAAACGACGTCGTTTACATATAAAGTTCTCGCCTGACGACGCAAAATTGCCGACTAGTATACCGACGGAATATTTTGTCGGTACATTTTTCTTTATGTTTTCCCGTCGTTTCCATTTTTCAGACTACTTCACCGACATAAGAAACATTTCCGTCGGTATTTGGCAACCTTCTCATTTCTGTTGTTATTTTTCCGTCTATATTTTATATATTTCTTGTAGTGATTAACATCTACAACTAAACATATCTTTATTTTTAAAAAGTGAAAGCGAATATAAAAAAAACATAGCAAGAAAATAGAAATGAAACCAAACAACTCTTTAATATTATCAATATTTTTACCCTAAAAAAAGATATATGAGAAAAGTAAGTGCACTCTAAAATGATACAAAACCAAAAATCAATAAGCAATTGCTAACATTGTTATCATAATCCACATTTACAATCCTTTGTTTGATTCACTATAATAAACAAACAAGTTATATATTGTAACATAGTTTCAGAGAAATGATTTGAACAAGAAACAAAATTGTTGATAACAATTTACAATAATTTAATTCATTCTATCACAAGATAACAAACAAAATTTCAAGGGATGGCTTGCTAGGACATTCACGAAAGGTGGAAATATTCAACTTTGTAGCACTAATATTGCCTATAATAAAGTCTAAATTATCACATTAATGTGACATTTGAACATATAAATTGAAGCGAGATATGAAATAAAATAAATTACGTACCTAGAGCCATTTGCATTAAACAATTCAAGTGCTTCCCTAATTTCTTACCATTTGTGTTAATTTATGATGACACACTTTATATTTGTCTTTCTTAAACTATTCTTTGTAAATAGTTGACTGACCACGAAAAATTATGAAGATTACATTTCATTTACATTTCAAATAAAGAAAAGAACTCAAAATGAAGAAAATTCATACTAGTACAAAAGGTAAAATTCACACTCAGTCATAAGGTTGCATAACATAATCCAACATAACATCACCATTACTATTTATAAAGAACAAATGGTGCATGGAGAACTAACTAGCAATAAAACCCAAAAACCAACAAAAATTATATCAACTTCCCATTTACTCAAAGTAAATCAAATTTGATGAAGAATATATTTAATATAACAACCTTCAACACTTTATCAAACATTGAAGTTAAAACTTGAATGAATTTTAGTGTTGAATTCCATAAGTTATATATTTTTTAAAATATGTAAAGCATGTATTAAACTTAATAGAGTACTTAAGTACACAAGGTAATGATAGATTTAGTTGCCAGTTCATAAGTACTCAAGGCAAAACTAGACAAAGTTATTAAGGAGAATTATGAGCTATGACAAAATCGTTATTTTATTTCATCAAACAAATATACTACTACTATTCTCAATAGAGATAATTAAGGTCAAAAGTTGAAGCAGATTTTTAAGGTTTAGCATCCATTCAAGGGTTGGTCATTCCACTTAGTAATTCACTCAGAATTTATCTTTAGCTGAATATTCCTTGTTACTATCCATTACCTTATCCTTTGAATGATAGAAGTTAAGAAATTTTGAGGATTAAGGCTTTCATTGTAAAATGTTCTTCTATTCTTGTCCTTCTAGATACCATAAATGTCATAGTTAATGCCTAACCTGAAAATAGTCAAATCTCCATGATGTGTGTACCTAACTTCCCTTTCCCAACTAATAAAAGGAGATCACCAGCTCTCCTAGAAATGAATTATATATAGTAAGTTATTGTTTAGGGAAGTTTCCTTTAGTTTGTCTAAGGTGCTTAATTAAACAAATGGCAACCCAAAGGATAAAGGAGGCTTGTGGGCAGTTGTCCCTAAACTATACTAAATTCCACCATGGGACTTCTTTCCAAATTATATATCTTCTTCATCACCTTTTGGCCTATAGTTTGTAATGTTTTTCATAATGGTATTAACCCCCTAAACCTACATTGCTAAACTCCATTTTCTAACATGATATTTACCTTAGCTTTTAGAGGAATCAAAAGTTTGAGATTCTCCATATCACGATGAAGATGAAGGGGTCATAAATCATTGTAATCTTTAAACCAAAACTAGGTTTTGTTCCAATTTCCTATAATAGTTTTCATTTCTTGGTTCATAAAACTTCTTAACTTCAATATTCGATTTAGCCTCACCTTATCTTATCCAACATTCCTCTCTGCATTTCTTTCTCTTTGGATATAATGGTATATTAACTAGCACGTAATCACACCTTATCTAACATCATTCTCCGCAAGATTTTTGAATAAATTTCCATTTTATTTATTTGTTTCTTATTTTAAACTTTAATTATCTCTTTTATTTCTTTCCTATTTTGTTTAGAAGTCTTCCTGAGATAAATTAGAGTTTCATATTTCTTCTGGAAGTTCCTAGGATAAATTAAAATTTTTTATTTCTTTTAAAATTCATCCTAAGATGGATTAGAAAATTAAAATAAATATAAATTTTTTGCCGGGCTTAAATTTATAAACTTCCTCCAGCCATGAAGTGTTTTTCAGGGAGCTAATTCACAAGATCAGACTACCTTTATACGTTTAGAGGCAAGCAAGAATACAGCTTACTCACTGGCACCAAGTGGAAGTTACACCAATTATGCATATGCATTTATCCTTCGGAACAAATTACCTGTTCCACAATTGCTGTGCCAGTGCTGTTCCATTGCATCTGGTCGATACATTTATATGGGACCCACAAAAATAGACGGACCAGATGCAATGGAACAGCATTGACACAGCAATTATGGAACAGGTAATTTCATTTGTTTATCCTTTGGCTCAAGAGTTGTGGCGATAAACTAACAAACCACTATCGCTACCCTTGTACCTCTTTTGTTGCCTCTAGTGGCTTGGTATATTTTCCCAAGATAAAAGGTAACTGTGATTTCACTCATATTTTAAAATTTTGTTATGGTTTAATTTTTTTACTTATATTTAGATTAATAATCTTAATTAACCTTTTTTTGATAACTTTTCGATCACATTTTTTTTAACAAAAACTAAATCAAAAATGATTTTACATAATTGAGTCATATTAGATAATTAAATTATAAATAATTTTTCATAAATGAAACAAATTGCATGTCACGTATATAATGTGAGATTTGAGTTCAAAAAATGACTATGAAAATTTAATATTTTTATAATATTTAAATTTTAAATAAAAAGATAACTCGTTCCATCAAAAATTATGTTGAGTTAAAAGTTCTTCAAAATTTTAAAACTTGAGTTATAACAACTCATGCTCTGGTCTAGGTCTAGTATGTACGAAGTAATAATCAGGGCAACACTTTCAAGGTTAAACATATATTTATTACAGGAACTTACCCATGTTGGACAACCTCTGCTTTCTTCTTTAAAAGTTACTTCGAGATGAATAAACGGGATTCCCGTCTAGGTTTTAATGCTCATTGCAGTTCAACGGAATCAACCGTGCTGATTGGATCCCTGATGAAGATTCCTATGGTCTGTGTCATAATAAGTATATCTGAGGTCTCTTTTTGATTAACCTTTTAATGGTAACATGAAGAAAAGGACCTGAGGAGGATAGTCATTTCCTACAATTCTCATACATTATACACCTCCCTTATGGCTCCTAGCACTCTATTTGCTACCTCTGGTCCAAACAACCTAGGAAAGTTTGAGCCAAGATCAATCTCAATACTTTTGTTCTTCATCATATTATCCCTCTTCTTCAAATATGTTTTTTCCTCTTCTCCCACTTCTCTCCCACCACAAGCACAATGGTCCAGCCAGATTCTCAGAACTTCCTTTGCAATAGGATTCAAGTGACTCTTTATAATGTCCTCCATTTGACCTGACTCATCGGCCTTGACTTCTATACGAATCAATATTGCAGTTGGCGAGAAGTAGTGTCGAAGATAAAGGGATGAAGAGATGTAAGGTTGAACCTCGGGAAGTTTTGCAAGCATTTGCCTATGTGTATCCAACTGCGTGTTCTCATAGAAAGTTTGGAGGTAGTCTGGATGCATGACAAGATCCTTTCTTGGTGGTAAATCAAGGAGAAAGACAAGAGACGTTGGGCTGCCCTGGATTACCTCAGCTACAAAATTCGGTGCATCGGTTGAAAGATTCAGATAGGCTAAAAGGCTTGTTATGTTCAATGATGCACCTGTTGGTAGCTTGCAATGTAGCCAACTTCCCAATATGAAATCAACCTGAAACATGTCCAGCATTAGATCACTCTTACTAATGTCAAGTAAATTGATGAGGAGCATGGTATATTGTAGTGACACAAATTACAATCCACATTATTAACACTAATATTACTAGCCCCCTGAATTGATAACCAAGCAATACCTATGTTTGAATCATATTTAAGACAAATGTATGAAACATGAATCATGAGGCACACTTCATCCAATCCTTTGAAGTTGATAGCAACACAATCCAAAGGCGAATAATAGACGATTTATGGATGAACAGGCCAGCTTGCAGAGACATTAGCTCCAACATCAAAAAGAGGGGGATGGGGTAAGATGGTTTATACAAAAATTGATTTTATGGTATAGATGCTTATGACCAAGATCTATGGTAGAAAGAAATATAAGATGTTTGATCTATGGTAGAAAGAAATGTAAGATGTTTACATTTCTTCATGATATTAGTAGTCTCGAAGACACAACAAAAGCCAATGAGACATCAGATAAGGAGGAAATAATAAACTAATAGAACTTACAAACCCTATCCCACACCCTATAAATTAAAATATAGTTTTCTAGCACAGAGCATGTTTAGCAATCAGACCAACTATGTAATTCTTTTAAGGTCACGGTAAGACAAACTTGCACTGTTTGTTCATTCCAATTGTGCCCAAACCTGTTCCTGAAAAAATACACAACAATGCATGCCATGCACTCTGCGACAAGAAGCCCCGAGGGAATGATAGCTTGCTAACTTTAAATTCTTTCTTACTGGACATAGCTTGGAACCACTAGATTTAAGTTTCCACAACCAACCAACCAAGCAACCACTATGAGGGTAGTATATTAGAAAACAACTCTGTAATCATGATTTAAAATAAAAACAAAAGCTGAATCACAGTTAGAGCCTACATATAATACAATTATAGAACTGGGATCGGCCAGCACAAAAGTAACCTACCGATCTCCTGCTTCAATTAACCAACCCAACATGCACAACAACTTGTGGAACTGAAAAGGACATTTTGCAGAAGACGCAGCAATATTACAATAGTTCCACTTTACTTGGTGATTGCAATTGTTTTCTAATCATAGCAAGAAGCACAATTAGCTACCACTACAAACAATCAATGTACTTACTAGCAAGGTTGAAAATGAAGACTGTCCAAACCCATAAGACTCAGATATCAAACAGTAACTCTACAACCAGAAAGCATCTGTCCTGCTCCGATCAAGCAAAGCAGACGCTTTCAAAATGCCACTCAACAATTGAAAGAAACTACATAAACTAATAACCAATTGTATGTCTTCTGAACAGGAACCGATCAAAGTTCCAAGCTTCAGCAAGGGGATTTCAGAGAAAGAGACGAGAAATTACCAGGGATGACCCGTGACCCGATCTAATGTGAAGAGAAGCTTGGGCGGTCCCATTTTCATTCTGACAGTACTGTGCATCAATTGGGAGACTACAGGGAAGAAGCTGCGAGCCAAGTCTATCTTCCACCGTAGAAATAAGATCAATCATCATGTCCCTGTGCGGAGCCGACACAAATGGGTACTCCAAAAACTTGTCTCGTCCACTGCCGTGCATCTCCATGGCCGGGGAAGAAGTGGCTCTGATGTGGGGTTTTAAGGATTTTACCGTAGTTGATGTTACAGGGTACGTAAAGTGGGAAGGGAAGGAGAGTGATGTAGAGGGTAAAATGCTACAGAATCTGACAGCCATGAGTTCTCTGCTCATGAAGCCTCCACCGGTGATATTTTATGACTAGCAAAGTTACACGTCATAACGCTCCGTTTCAACGTAAACACAGTACCTCTGTCTTTCCACCGTCTCTTTCATGTGAACCGTGCACGTTTCTTACCGTAATTTTTAGGATAAAAGAGGAATTGTTGAAGATTCTTTCGCACCATGTACATTTATTCTTTAACTTTAAAGAAGAAAATGTCTCGACAACGACATAAATAAAAGCTGATTTGAACATCTCTAAACAATA
Organism: Erythroxylum acuminatum; assembly: GCA_026284645.1. Classification (NCBI taxonomy): domain Eukaryota; kingdom Viridiplantae; phylum Streptophyta; class Magnoliopsida; order Malpighiales; family Erythroxylaceae; genus Erythroxylum; species Erythroxylum acuminatum. The sequence continues at coordinate 21,277,560 of JANKOD010000191.1, forward strand.
TTAATCCTTCTCAAGAGTTATGAATGGTCTCACACAAGCTTTACACATGTATGGTCTAACTATCTTATAATAAGAGGGACAAGACTCAAGAGACCCATTTGCCTTTGATCTCCAAGCTCTTAGCTCTCCCCCGTACAAACATTATTGAAATAAAAGGAAATGCTAGTCATAACATTGAGAGAGAAGAGCCGCCACACCCACTACCGTCAAATCTTCAATTGCAAATCTTGATTTCCTTTGCTTGTGGCCCAGGCCCAGCCAACCTCATTTTCTCATCACGACCCCTCTTTTTCTTGTTCACGTCGCATTTCAAAAGAACACCGAACAGTTTCAGACTCTCTCCGTCGTCGTTTTCGTCATCGTCATCGTCATCTTTATCCTCGTCGCCGCCATCATGGGTGGACCCAGAGCAGCTTCCTTGCCTCATGATGCGATCGATCTGATCGGGCCCCACATTCACGTATTTGGTCAAGAACGTTATCAACTCATCACACTGCTTCTTGGCTTGCGCCAGCTCCGAGCTCAGCACTTCGTTATCTTTCTTCAGCTTCTCGTTCTCGCCGGACAAACCCGCCAGTTGGGTCATAGTAGCCACGGTCTCCACCGATCCGGGGTTCTTGGAATCAGGTGAAGAAGTTGAAGTCGATGCCAAGTCCTCGCCGGAATTTGAATGCGACGAACCGCCGCCGCCTCCTACATGCTTACTGGCACCATTTCCCTCGGACCGCATGGCTGCCTTCCGGCGACGGATTTCGGACAGAAGCTCTTTTTGTCCACGACGGAAATTGTCGTTGGCAAACTCCCACTTGTCGGGCACGATCTTTCTAAAGCCCTGTCAATTAAAAAACGTAAATGCTCCCCTCTCTAGTTAATCACCACGTTATTTGAATTTGATATTTCAACTTAAATTAAAACAAAGTAATTTATGATAAAATCATTCTAACATAAACTTTCTTAATTAAATTAACATTTAACATTAAATTACATATTATATAATTTAATTATATAATTAAAATACAAATTCTTAAAAAAATATACTTGATTAATTTTTAATAAAGTATTGATAAAGTTATTTATTAATTTAAATTTTAAATTAATAATTGGAAAGTAAATTAACAGATAATGTTAGCGTGAAATGATTAATAAAATTAAAACTGAATTAAAAACTAAAACACTTGAGTTAAAAATAACATTAAATTAAAAAAGTAAGTTTTTCCAATTTTTAAAATAAGAATTTATATAGTTGGCCAAAGTTTTACCTTCCGGACCTATTTAACTCGAGCAAGAATTAGTTTGAATGTGGATAACTTAAAAGATATTTTACTGATACTCCTAAATATTTCAGTGGGAGGGAAAAAAAAAAAAAGGTGAACTTCTGAGGGATTTCTGTTTCTCCACGCAATTGGAAATTTCCTAGTCTAGTCTTAGTCTAACTTCATCTAGGAAAAGGAAAACACAGGCTAAGTGGGACTTTCCAATCTTATCGAACATCATCTTGTCGGATTTGCGTCGTGAAGCCCAACAAACATAGCCTTATAGCCCATTGACCATACTCTCAATCCCCCCTTTTGGTTTCATACACGAATACTTCCTTACAATAACAAGGATAGGGACATCAACTCATAAACAACTATGCAGTTGACTATACTACAACCAGAAGATTTTGTTAGCCACAAGAAGTGAGTCCTATCATCTTTTGGTTTGACTTGGGATGCATAATGTGTATCAAAAGGTGATACCTATTATCTAGGTTATGATTACTTATGGAGTTGTTTATATAAAGATTAATATTATTTAAAATATTTTGTTAATTAATCGTAATGATCATATTAATTTCTGTTATTTGATGCTTTTTATTTTAAATCTTTTACAATATTAGTCTTCGAATTAAATAGTTAAAACCCCTGAAACTTTCAATCAAACCATTAAATGTTACTTAAATTTTCTCAGTTGCTCTGCTATATGTTATTAGATACGACTTGATTTCCTACCAATGATCTCGTCGCTTGTGTATCACTACATACAATTTTCCGCCCTAACAATACATGATTACCTAAATCCGACTCCAAGACACCGATGCCCCTCACCTACTGTTGGTTGCTCGGTTTAAACGTGCCCAGATTCGACCTTACAATCCCACCAACAACAAAGTCATGTATGCTAGTTACTATCTAACCATAATAGACCAAAGAGTCTTCAAACAATCGAGTCCTGAACTACCATCTTACCCACCAACGATTCTAATGTCTAAACAGTGTGTTCGAATTCCAAGAAAGCAAGGAATACATGACCCAGTTGTGTGATTACCAAACTAACAACACAAACGGCAGTCCAAATTTGAACCATGACAAAATAGAAAAGAACATGACATAAACGTTGTAATATAGAGAGGCGAGGTGGTGGGACTTACATAGGTGTTGAGCTGGCGAACAAAGCTAGAGAAGTTGTTGTGCTTGAAATAGTTCGGAAGCAAATCCTTGGCAAAATCAGCAGTTTTCCAAACAACAAAAGTAGTGCCAGCTTCGTTCCAGGATATCACATCGTCAGTGGTCGGATCATCCACCAACTGGTAAGTTTTCGCCAGAAACGGCGCGGGAACAGATCGTTGGGCCATCTTTCCCGATCTACCCTTCACCAGAAAAGGGGCCGAAACCAACCAAAACAAAGAGAAGAAACACAAACCTAACACCAAAAGAAAAAGATACAAGGAATAGACCAAAATAAAAAAGGAGAAACAAAGAAAATGAATGAAAAGGATTAGACGGCGGAACTAAAGAGCAAGAGAGCGGTGAGGAATTCCCAGCCCCAACAGTAGAACCCGGAAAGGAAACACTTTGAACTGACACGATTATAGTCACAGAGCATCTGATTATCTAGTTCCATGGATGTTCAAAAAGAAGGGTTTGATGGTTGTTGCCAATAGAACACACAAGCCAAAGAGACCATGACTTTGAAGGGGAGGTATTTCTCTTCCTCCGGCTTTCGTGTACGAGACACTTATAATAAAAGAAAGTGTACAGTGCAAAGAAAGCGACGTGGGGTTCTAGAAATTTTGAGAAACTAACACTACTTACTTACCATTAGACAAAGCAAATATGACACCACCCCACTTAGCCGCTTTCAAAGGTTAGCAATTTCTTTATCAAAAATTCAATACAGGAGAATATTCAACCGTATTACTGTTCTATGGGGCCCGTGTTCTGATCTATTCTGTGAGCTGGGAAGCTTCGAATACGGTTCTCCCCCTTCTTTACATATGAACGCGTGGAACATGGCTTCACATTTTTCCAAGGACAAAAGGCAGATGAAGAAGATGAAACCCTTTTGCTCTCCGCTCCATTTTCTATACCTACCGTCTTCTTCCAATAAGCTTTTCGTCTTGTCGACATTCTCGTTGATCTTTGTACCGATTTCTTCTTTCCTACTATACCCTTGTTGTAGAAAAGCAGTTTTCAACTTGATACTAAATCATGTATTGCCTTTAGTCAACTTGTTAGAAAGAATTTGGTTATTTTGGTCTAGATTTGATTTCAAGTTTGTAGGTGTCAAAATTTTGCCAACTTTGATTTCAATTTTTTATGCAAAGGACTAATCCAGTTGCTGTTCCCCTAATTGTGGTTAAGATGCCAACTAAATCAATTACAAAAGTTAACCGTGTGCTAATTTTAGATAACTTGGCAATTTTCTTGTCTTTTATCCCATCACTTCCAGAATGTTCCTAGTTGAGTAATCAACCTCCATTTTGCTTCCTTATATCGAAACCATCATTGAACATTGCTTTTATCGAGCTTTCCATAGATTTTTTGGTTAATAATTGTGCCTTATCTATACGAACTTCTTTTAGCATCAAAATCTTCTTATATTTACCCAAAAAAAAATCTTCTTATATTTAAAGGTCCGGTAGTTTTTTTAGATAAATCTCGTCGGCAGGTTAAGTTCGCGTACCTCTCCGAAGGTCTAATTGGCGCACCACTCCACAGGCGGGCCAAGCAGGCGCATCTCATCATTGAGGGCCTAACTAGTTATTCACCTACAGGTAAACCCCGGCTGTCCCAGGCTCTTACAAGAGGGGCTAGCATGGAATTGAACCTGAGACCTAACCGAAACTAAGCCTCACTCTCAACCATCGAGCC
>JANKOD010000191.1:21281792-21292164 GCA_026284645.1 Erythroxylum acuminatum
CCAGAATATGTTTGGCAAAAGTCAAAGGAAGAAAAGCATGCAATGACTCCAACTTTAATATGCTAAATTAATCACGCATCAGGGCCTAACTAGTTCTCCACTTACAGGTAAAACTCTGGCTGTCCCAGGCTCTTACAAGAGGGGTTAGCATGGAATTGAACCTGGGACCTAACCGAAACTAAGCTTCACTCTCAACCATCGAGCCATATCCCTTGAGGGCTTAAAGGTCCAGTAGTTACTCACTCCTATTTGGTATGTTAATAAAATATAAAATTCTAAGATTTCTTCTAATTTTAATAAAAAATAATTATTCACGATCTAATTGGTTTTTCTCAATTAATGGCTAATTATTCAAGGATGTAAAATATTGTTAACTTTTTATTTAATCCTTTAAAGTTGGACAATTATTAATTGTATTTTTCAATTTTTCAATAATTTATCACTTAAGTTACGTAATTTGATTCAAATAAAGGTAATAAAGTGGATCTAATAAATAATATAAATCAATGGGTCGAAGTTTTGAAAGAAAATTAATCTCAATTAGAATGGATCGAACTCACATCGGATATGTGATGGACAAGCCGATATAAAAGTTATATATAAAGATTAAGGTCTCCTACAATTGCTGATATCATTCATAAGTATACAGATTCTCTAACTTGTTAAGAGCACTTATATATTGAGAAAACCGTAAAAAGACGTTAACCACGTGTTGATGAATGATTCCCGTAAAGGTCCCAAAAGATTGGAGCTCGTTTTGGCTATGGAAACTATTTCAGAAGTCGAGATGAAATCGAAATCAGATATTTCGCATTTCCTTCGTTTTTATTCCTTTTATATACGATACTAGACACGTAATAAAATTTATACTACTTGTTACCAAAATTAGCCAATATCCAAGTGTAAATCATCATGTTGAAATAAAAAACAAGGCCCAGCTCGTAAGGATGAATTCATGTGGCAATTATATATTTAAATTCCTATATATGTATATAAGTTTTATGAATTTCATAAAGAATTCCCCCAAAATGGCCAAAAAAAAAATCCCTTCATGGGCATAAAGCCATAAACTAGAATGAAAGGCATAGTAACTCGGGTTAATGGCGGGTTAGTCTTTTCCCAGCCAGTCATTTTGACAAAATCGAGGGGAAAGAAAGATGTATAAAAATGAGGGTAAAGTCAATTGAGATAATATTGACAGTTCAGGTTCAACTCGACAAATTCAATTATAGCGAATAGTAGAATCGCCTTTGATTTATAAGATCACTCAAATTTCTTTTCATGTTAAATTCTTAAATCGTATTGCTTTTTTATATATTTAATTGGACGTGGAAGAGCTGAATCTTATATCAAAATTATTATTCATGAAAGAAATAAATCGATTGAAAAAATCCAAAATGCAAATTTCGACGGTACAAGAAAGATTTTTTACCAAAACATTAATAAGTTGTGCATTAATAAATAATATATATATAAGTCCAAGATTTATTGTCATTCGAAATTAAGATATTAAGACTGGATTATTTTTTTTTTGGCTACAATGGATTGAAAAACAAAAACAAAACAAAAGATACCCTAGCTAACGCAGAGTTCTACGATATTAGCGCCTTGTTGATCGTAGTGTAGTAATTTCAAGACTGTCATCGGGGATCTTGAAGCATATGTAGACCTAGACTGGACATCATAGCGATTTATAACCTTTCAAAGTCAACCCATATATCTATTCAAATTCTTACATGATTTTCAAGATTTAAGAAATTTAGTTATATTTAAAAACAAAGCACCATAGTTTATGAAATGCAACTATTTTGATTCACTAAATACTATTTTATATATTCACTGAATGCAGGCCGGACGGAGGTACATGGAGCCCAGTGGTGCATTGGGTCCCCCAAAATTTAAAAAATTAAAATTTTTTAATTTTTAATTTATATATATATATATATAGGGGTTAGCGGTACACTGAGCTCCACAAATTTTTTAAAAAATAAATATTTGGATCTTCCTATTTTAAATTCCTAGCTCCGTCACTAACTGAATGTACTATGAAAATTTAGCAGTGATCATACAGTATACATAGATTCAAATTGATCTGTTTAATGTTAATGGAACAATTTGTATTCTCTCGTGAATAATTCACATTCTTTGATTGTCAAAACTCCACATCTTAGTTTATATCATTTTGTTAGTACAGAGAAATACGAACACAAGAAAACATAAACAAAAGTAGTCAAAACCAGCATGATATAAAATTTCTATTGACCAATTCAAGCATTACTAACCACATCTTATCAAGAATAAATTCTTCATAGCACATCCAAAATGAAGAACTATGTTGGTTATTCACATTGGAGAGTCGCTTACATTCATTCCAATGATATTATCCAACCAAAAAATATACGTTTTTTTATGTTTATTCTTCTAAAAAATAGTTATATGAAATAATCGACAAACACACGCTAAATGTTAAGCTTTAAATAAATTTAATGAATAACAAACGTCGAATAAAATATAAATATAACTAATCCACCTTAATTAATTGTCTTTTTTAGCACTCTCTTCCTCTAAATTATCCCATGCTAACGAGAATGACAAATATATTATTGCAAGAGGTTTGAATTTTGTTTATTAGGAATCAAAGGAACTTCTATGGTGCTAGGACATGTATTTGGAGTTAAATCAAAGCTTTGAGTATTTAATTAGTGTGGTTGATTTGTTCAAACTTCAACTACTTATATATATCTATATATGGATACATGTAAATTGTCAAAGAACTCGTACACACTAGTTCTAAAGGAAGATTTAATTTATACCCTTGTATCTTATAGTTCAAATGAGGATTTAAGGAATTATTCTTTGAAATCTACTGAAAACTATGAATTAAAGAAAATAAAATGTATATAGACTGTAACAGCTGACGTTATAACTTGGTATTCGGTACTGTTGAAGAATTATTTCTTATTTAAGCTTAAGAGGTTGAGGCGTATAAAATTGAAGGTCCAGACTCGAGATCATATTTTTCTCTAGACAATGGATTAATACCATTAAGATAGTTTTTCAAGTGATACTGTTTTCCAAGCTTTGGAGGTTTCTGCTGCAATTTCTTCAATGTATGAACTTGGTATTCTTATTGAAGTTGAAACACGTAAAGATACCTTAGTTACGTATCTTGAATCGAACATGAAAAGGTAAAAAAACGAAGAAATGCAAGCAATACCTGATTTCGGTTCCACAACTTCAAAGGAGCTTTTCGAAACCGAAACGAGAACGAATCTACCACTGCTTTCACGGGAACTCCTCATCAGAATACGATCAACGTCTTTCTACAGTTTTATCAAAATACAAGCTCTCTTAACGGGTCAGAGAATCCTCATGCTTATGATTGATATGAGCAACTGCAGGAGACCTTAAACTTTATATATAGCTTTCATATTAGGCTTTCCCATCACAGACCCGATATAGGTTCGGTCCACACTGATTGAGACCTATTTTTCACCTGAACTTTGACTCATTAATTTAAATGATTCATGGGATCATTATATTATCTTTATCTGGATCAAATTACGTAACTTAATCAATAAGTTATTTAAAAACTAAAAAATGTAATTCACTATTGTCCAACTTTATAAGAAATTACAAAAAATGTCTAACACTTATAACTAAATATGAATAAGGCAATAAACTTAGTCAACATAAAAAGTCGACCATTGGCCACATTTATCTCCTCTTGCTTTTACCGAAAGGACAAAGTGACAAAACTTATGTATAAACATCAGCCGACAAACTTGCAATCTAAGGAATTTAACGAAGGAGGAGCATGGTCAAAAAGGATTTTGTATATCTCACGTTTAAATAGTTTATAACAAAAGGGCATCCTTTATACTTTATTATGCATCCATCAAAGTTTAAACTTTTGTTGAATAAGGTGTTATTATCGCTCTCTTAACACGCATTTAGTAAAATCTATATAAATTAATTAATAATATTGAAATCACATAAGATATGTTAATTAGAAGAGTTTCCAATTAATTTAATTTTAATTTTAACTTGGAATCCACGTTAAAATAAATAAAAACATAATTAAGTAGTTTTCGGCACTAGTTAAAGTATCCCTCATCGTGAGCACTTCCATTAGAACTTTGATTAGCTCGAATCATCACGTTTGCTCACTTTTTGCAAGTGCGAAAGCGCACTCGGGAGTAGAATTGACCAAACGGGTGTTTTTCAATCAAACGAGGTCCTGATGTTGCGAAACTTCAAAGAAGTTACGGCAAGCCAAGTTAAGCTATTGTGCCCCCACACACCGAAAAGAACGCTCGTTTAGATGAAGAGATGCTAGAAATGGTGGGGTAATTATACGCTCTCACTTTGCTGCTGTTGATAATGGAACTAGATGAGAAACAAATGGCAAGTTCAACTGGTTAATTTGGGGCTGCCGCCATTAGAAGCCGAGCCACTACTTTGGATTCTCATTATAGAACACATTCTTTGAATCATAACCGATTATTCTTTAAATTCGTATGAAATAAAGTATTAAATATTCATTCTTGCAAACCACACTTCAAGTTTCAGTAACACATTTTCAAAGTACACAGAAGTTTCCATGTCGTATTACAGAAGATGGATGTGGTCCAGATTAGCGTTCGGGCTAATCAAACAAACAACCTTTTCCTTCCCAGTATAGTCGTGTGAACTTCGGAGAAACTATATTTATAGAAGCTATAAACCAAGGAGATGCGATCTAATCGAATTGATTAGGATTTCAAGCAAAACACAAGTATGAGTGAGCTGCTAGGTTGTCACTTTTGTTTGGCATTTCATGTCAAGGTTTCTTCAACTTTATATTACTCATGGGATAAGATATACGGATTGAATGAGTCCTTGGTTTTCATTATCAATTCAAGTGGGGCTGTTTTCTGTAGAATAATTTCCCGGAGCAGCCCGAAAGTTCCTTCCATGTCACGACAATTCCACTAGGAATGCCATCAACAGGGCATGACCGGTGAGAGCGGACCTTGGCAGCTTCGTTTGATCCAATGAGTAATAGGTAGGGTTTGGTACTTTATTAAGGATGTAAGATTAAACTCAGTCTCATAGAATATATGATTACAAGTACAATATATATATATATGTAAGAAAATGATTCGTGGCCGATTGCTTGCGTTCTACTTCGGCCAACTAAAGCCAATTCTTATTTACTGCGTAAAGATAAATATGGAATAAAGGAAGTGATTGGCCAAAGTTGGCTAAAAAAAGATCTTTTATAGACCAAAGAGTTGCAATGATTCAACATGTAGAGATTTTCTGGATTTTGACTTGGACATTTGATAGTTGCCCTTGAAAGAGAAAATGGTACCAAAGAAAATTGGCATAGAAAAATCGCTGTGATTGGAAGGAAATGTGGTGTCTGATACAGAAGAAAGGGTCAAGCGGTGAATCTTTTAACAAACCTTAGCATATTATAATGTGACGCTTTGGACATTGCAGATTAACAAAGCATTGATTTGTACTTCTGATTTGTAATTAAAGTAAGAACAATGTCAAAATTCATAAAATTAAAGGCAAATTATGTTTTAAATTTAGATTTTTACACAACTTTGTAATACAAGTCACAAATATAAAAATATCAATCAAGTATATAAAATTATAAGTTAATGTAAAAATAATTTGTCGTTAATTCTATCTCTACTCTTGTTAACATGAAGGGTAATACACGTAAGGTTAAGGATAACAATGGACTGACCCATGAGTTCAGATTCTAAGTGTTTTCAATGGACTGACCCATGGGCTAAGCTCAGGCTCAAACTGACCCGAGATTCAACTATTTTATGCAAAACGACATTGTTTTGTTTAGAAGAGTCAAGTTTCGAATAAGCCTGTGTCTGGGCAGCTCAAGTTTGGACTCAATTAAAAAAACGTTATTTTATACATTTAATTTTAAAAAATTATTGTGAAAAAATTAACGAGACAACTTTTGGTTTTTGTAATATAGATTATAATGTAGCAGAAAATAAATGATTAAAAATTTAAGAGTTTAATTATGTTTTGTCAATCGACAGATTATGAAGAACTTGCAATGTATTTAGTAAGTCGATAAAAGATAATTGCTAATCCAACTCATAAGAAATTAGGAGGGATCAAGTTCAAGATGGTAAATGAAATAAGTTTTGATCAATTAGTTGGAAACATTCCATCTGTGAAAACATTAAAAGAAATAAACTATTAAGGTTTATGTTTCTATAAGTCAATTTCTAGATTTAATTCCACCATTACGCGTTTTTTTAAAGAATTTTCTTTGCCGTGAAAGAAATAGTCTTTATAAATATCTCTAAGTGAATACAAAAATATCCAAGTCAATGATTATCTTAGTATTAGTAATTGAAATATATAGTCAATGAGATTATCAATCGTATAAGTCACGAAATTATTTTCCATGCTTTTTTGGAAGTCTATTTTACTGACTTCGCTTAAATTTTATGCTTTAAAATTTTGTGGAAGATTTTATAAAACATAAAATTAATCAATTGTATTAAATTGTGTCAGTATTTTATGATATGAAGAAAATTAGAGATTATTGTAAAAAATTATTTTAGGAGAAAAAATACATCTGAACATTCTTTATTTTAAGAGATAATTTTTCAATTAAAATTAATTTAAAACATCATACCTATTCAGCCAATGATTATCTCAGTATTAGTAATTAAAATATACAAGTCAATGATTATCTTAGTATTAGTAATTGAAATATACAGTCAATGATAATCTCATTGATTTAAGTAGAATGGAAAATTTGGATAAGGTATTATGTTGTGTGTTTGATCTTGTATATATTGGTGTTTTCTTTCCGACATTGTGCTTGCAAAACTTGAGGCTTAATATTTATGATAGTACTATTTGAATGATGGAGGCAAATACTAGCATAATAGCATGTTTAAATGGTACTAATTACCATAATTGGAAAGGTAAGATGAAAGATCTTTTATTTGTGAAAAAATTGCATTTGTTGTGTTAACTACTTAGAAGCCCTACACTATGTTAAATGACACTGAGAATTAAAGCATTATAATATTTGTAGCCATATTAAGCGACAGGTAGAAGATACATATTATTCACATTATTAACAAGATACATGCTAGAACTTTGTGATATAAGATTGAAACACTTTATACTTCAAAGACTATAAATAACAAGTTGTTCTTACTTAAGTAATTGATGAATTTAAGATATAAGGAGGTCAGTCATTTTTAACAATTGTTTGGAATGAATATCAAGTTTGATCATGAGATATATAAACTTTGGTTGCTTAATACTTTGTTAGATTCTTAAGAAACTTTTCTTATTTCTTTGACCAATTATGCTCCTACTAGAGGGAAAAGTAAAAGAAACTAAAGTTATAAGTATAAGAACTTTGTTTGTGATTACTGTGGTAAAGTAAGAATATCAAGAAATAATTTTTCAAGCTGAAAAAAAAGATGGGACAAGAAAAGGAGGATGGTAACAATGAGAACCATATTGCTACCATTGTTGACAGTGATATTATTGTTGCTTGTGATAAAAATGTCATCAATATAGTATGTCATGAGACTAGTTTGGTTGTAAATACTGGTGCCTCCTTGTAATGTCATACCTAAGAAGGATTTACTCACTTTTTATACTACCAGTGATTTTGTATTATTTAAGATAAGAAATGATGGCAATATTAGGGTGATTAGTATGGGAACAATTTATTTGAAGGCTAACAATGGTTCAAAGTTAATTCTTAAACATGTCAAGCATGCACATGACATTTCCTTGAATTTAAATTCTATAAGAAAGCTTGATGATGATGGTTATTACAATATCTTCAATGATAGATAGTGAAAACCTACTAAAGGTTCACTAGTTTTGGCTCAAGGTACAAGTCCTTTAACCTGTATATGTTGCAAAGTTCTAGTTCTAGTTCTAGTGAATTGGTGAATATGATTAAGAGTGATACTTCATCAAAATTATGATATAAAAGACTTATTCATATAAGTGTGAAAGGAATTAATCGTTTAGCTAAGAAAATTTTACTTTATAATATTAAGGAAGCTAGGTTACATAAGTATTTTCAATGCATGGTATGGAAACAAAGGAGAGTTTCCTTTTAGGGTCATCCTCCTTTTAGAAAGTTGTGTTTGTTGGATCTTGTAATCTTAAACGTTTGTGGTCCTCCTAAAGTGAGATCACATGGTGGTCCATTTTATTTTGTCACTTTTATTAATGACCATTCTAGTAAACTTTATATTTGTGCTTTGCAGATCAAAGATTAGGTTCATGAGAAATTCAAATAATTTCAAGCTTTGGCTGAAAGAAATATGCAAGAAATTGAAATGTATCTACATAATGATAATGGTGGTGAATATTATAAACCATTTGAAAACTACTACAGAGAGCATAGTCTTAGACATCAAAGATTCCTCCCACGACTCCCTAATTAAACGGTCTATCAAAAAGTATGAATAAAACATTGATGGAGAGTGTTAAATGCTTACTTGCAAGAGAAAAGTCGTAAAATTCCTTTTAAGAAGAAGTACGTTACATAGTTTCTCATGTTATTAATTTGTCTCCTAGCTTTAGATGGTAATCTCCCAAATACATTTTGGTTTGATAAGGATGTTTTACTTGAGAGTCTTTAAAAGAAAAACATTTATACATGTTTCTAAAGATGAGAAGTCGAAACTAGATGTTGAGAACAGGTAGTGTATTTTTATTAGTTATGGTCAAGATGAGTTTAGCTATTAGTTGTATGATCAATTAGAGAAGGAACTTGTCAAAATTCATGATGTGGTGTTCTTTAAGGACCAGACTATTGAGGATATTAATAAGGTTGAGAGTAAATGATCCTCAAAGCCATGGGAGTTTAGTTGATGTTGAGCTAATTTCTTTAAATGATACACCAAATGCAAAAGAAGATGATCTTTAGTATGTTGAGATTCAAGATGACATTAAAAATGATGATTAAGTACAAAATGATCAATAAGGTGTAGATATTTTGGATGCTCTAGTACATAATGTTATGGTTGTTTAGCAATCAATAAATAAAGAGACAATAGATATAGAAGTTATAAAAACTTCTCTTAGGAGATCTACTTTAAAGACACATTATATTATCCTCCTAATAAGTATGTACTTATCATTGATGGGGGAGAACCTGAAAACTTTAAAAAACTATAGATATTGAGCAAAAAGAGAAATGATTTGAAGCTATGAAGAATGAAATTAAATAATTGCATGATAATCACACTTTTTTTTTGAAATTTTAAGAAAAATTATATTACCAAAACAACAAAAGCTACAATTTACAATCCTATTACAAGGAAAATAAAATAATTACAGCCACTACTAAGCCACTACCTATAATCAACCCAAAAGCATACTCATCATCCAAATATTCCATCTCCTTCTCATTTCCAGACAAATGCCGTCATACTTCCCATTAACAATGAGAACCTCTCTTATCAAATTTACCATATAGTCCGCAAGCTCATATTTTTGTCTTTCCTCTTGCTTATATAGCTGTCGATTCCTCTCCCTCCATAAGTGATAGAGCACCATTTGAGACGAAGTCCTGATTATGAGACTATCTGGCCGCCCTGATCGAGTTTCCTGTATAACAGCTGCCACACCTCACTCCACTCATAGGAGGAATGTAGTCTACTAAACAAATGCAAAATTCGACTCCACACTGTTTTGGAAAACTTACATTAAAAAATAAGTGGTTTCTACTCTCATTGGCCTGTTTGCACAACACACAAATGGGATTAAAACTATCAAACAATCTATCTTTTGTTCTTAGTCTATTTTTGATCGCCAACCATAAGACAAATGCAGCTTTAGGACTTAATACCTGTTGCCACATTAACTCAGCCCATATTACCTCTTCCTGCCTCTCTCTCCCAATGTCGTGTGCTGATTTAGTTGTAAAAACCCTAGCATGATTGGCAGTCCAAATCTGCTTATCCGGTTCAGGACAAAGCATCACACCATTAAGATACCGATTAAGAATATGGCCAAAACTGCACCTGTATAATCGAGCCCTCCACCGAACTACCCATGCCACTGATGCTTCCTTAGAAATACGATTGCTAAAACCAGATAAATCATGTCTCTGCCAAAGAGGGCTCAATTCATTCCAATTATCATACCAGAAATTTACATCCTCTCTATTCCCAATTTTACATTTAATGTTAGGGTAAATCAACTCTCTTAATTGCAACAAACTTTTGAATATCCAGGAATAGTCATACCTCATTTGGATTTGCCAAAAACTTTGCTCGTTAAGTCGATATATCTGCACCCATTTGACCCACATCGCTTCTTTGTCCACAAATAAACGCTAAATACGCTTCAT
>JANKOD010000191.1:21302153-21320673 GCA_026284645.1 Erythroxylum acuminatum
AAATAATTTCTTAACCAATTCTATACAATTTGTTATTATCAAAACATAAGTAGAAATCAATTTGTCAACCACCATTGATCCAACAGTAATTGATACTAAAAATAAATAAGAAAATAAGAAAAAGGGTAAAGAAAACTTCTTGAGTACAAACAGGCCAAGATTCTATTTCGAAGCTAATAAAAGATGATGTAATGATCCCCTAATTTGTTAAAAGCACGAGAGGCTTAGGTGGTGATGCTGCTGTGAACTTCTAGTGGGTGATCTCTATTGGGTCTTATTTATTTTTAAGGGAATAAGAGAGCATGATTTATGAAGCGCAACATTAATAGGTTAGGGTTTGGAAATTTGAATCATTAGTTTAAGATTTATGGGTTGGGTGGATAATGAAACCATTGAAGAAGATTAAGAGAGGATGAAGGCTTGCAATAGGGATGTTTAGAAGTTGGTTATATAAGTGGTGCATAAGGAATGTGTAAATTGGTCCAAGGTTTAGGTGTTGTGCTTTAGGTTTTTAAAGTTCAAAAAAATTGAGGATGGAGAGGAGTAAGGCTATTGGGTAAATGAAATATAAAATATAAAAAGACAATAAGGTACATGCTTAATAGTTTCATACAATAGTTTCTTTTTGTAACTCTTAATAAGAAAGTAAATACAATTAGGAAGTTCTAAATTATTGGAATTTTAACTATTAATTCGTAGCTAAACTAAAATACAAGTTTAATAAAAAAATTATAACAAACTTCTAATAATAATTACTTGTAAAGTTTCTAATAAAGATATACAATAAATTTATAATATTAAACAATTCTAAGTAACCAAATATTAGTAATGATAGTAGGCGATATTGAATACGAATTTGATTTTCTCTTAAGCTTCAACATGGGCTTACGCTATCCTCTATCAGAAGTACAATAACTTTTTCATTCCTTTCACTTATTTACCAAGAGGTCAACTATTGATCACTTCAGGGATAATATATAAAGTAATTAGTACTATGTCGAATCCGTTAATAGCTTCGAGGTGGAACCTTGACTGAAGCATACAATTAATTAATCAATGAACATTACAACTCACTAAAATTTTTTATAAAAATCTAATTGATGGTGGTTGGACTATGATTTGATCCTTAATAACTCTAATGATTTGTGTAAAAGAAGTTTAGGATTGAAAATGTTAAAAGAAGTTTAACATAGTCTAATTTTTCTCTTTTTCAATACCCCTTTCTGATTTGAGCCTTTTCTATAACGAACCAAAGGTAGGCCTTCAACTTAACTATCGAGAAAGTTTATGCAACAAGAATATAATAGTATGAAAGGAAGAAAAAAAGAATATAAGAAATTTTTAATGGGGTTCAAAAAATTTTATTGTGCTTACATCATAAGGAGGAAAAGTGGTTGTTTTCATTATTAAATAGTAATAATAATTTCATCAAGCTAAGTTTATTTATATATAAACTCTGATGGTTACAATCTTACACAACTTTCCTTTTACTATACCCAAATTATTTTAGGCATGACTCTAATAGACTTAGAATCCTTTTAGAGTTTAAGTTCCACCTAAAATTATTTGTTTGGATAAGGGAGTCTATCAAAAACATGACCTAAGACATAATTGTACCATTTCTTTCCATAATGGAACATGAGCACATATATGTACGTATTTTAGGTCTTGTGGTTCACTACATCTTTGTAACTCTTTCCAATAAAGAACACGGGCATATACATGCTATGTTCTAGGCTATATACTTCTTCAAAAACTCTTTTTCCATTTCAATAAATTTTTTTTACCATTTATTTATTTATTTTATTATTTTAAACTATTATTACTTTATTAGTTTAATATTATATATATATTTATATAGGTCTATAAAAAATAACCTCTCTACCAAGTAAGGGTAAAGCTATATATTACTGGAACTCCTCAGACTCTACATATTATCGAAACTTTCATTGGGTTGTTATTGCTTTATTTTAGCATTATAGAGAAGAATATGTTTTAAAAATGGTCATATATTAGGTTGTGTTTATCTAAAGACATAAAAAATTCCCATATTCTTTTAAAAACTCTCTAAGATTGCATGCCCATGTATATAAGTCATATACAACAATGACCACCTTGGTAAATTTACTCTGCATAAGTTCAATTATAGTTATGTCTAATATATAAAGACATTAATCAAGTACAAGCAAGCCTTGAATTTTTTTATGGTAATCAAAATTTTCAACATATCGATTGAATTTTTGGAAGTATGAATCTTTTCTAATAAGATATAACAAGATGCAATTAGCTCTCTAGTACTATGGAATATGCTTAGTCCGTACATGAAACACACGGTTCCTTTTCAAATACTATATGCTTGGTCCTTACATGATTCATTCGGTTCTTTTCAAAATAGAAGACCTTTGATCGACATCTGGTTCTTTCACTAGTCCTATAAATCGTAATAATTTTTTAGTAGCCTCAACCACTCTTATGTACTTTTGCTTACTTGTAAACAATGTAACCATCGATTCAATCATTCTAATAAATATTCCCTCTTACAAGAGTAAAAAGAAACATGCCATGTATTACATCTCGTGTTGTGTAAATCTCCTGCAAAGTCTAAATCCATAAACCCTACAATTAAAGGAATTTTCTATTAACTATTGAACTTGATACTATGGTTTACCAAATCTCTCAACACTTGATTATTTCCTAATGTTGTCTTCTAAGTTTTGAAATGTACTTGCTCACCTAAGTAGTTGCACGACCTAATTCTAGCCTAGTAAAAACTATTGCATATACGAAACATCCCACAATGCTAACATGTGGTACCTTAGACATATCTTCAACCTTTGTATCTATTTTTAGACACTAATATAGGAAGAGCCTAAAGTGATTTTTTAATAGAGTAATTGCAAGTTTGGATTTATTTATTTTAAATACATCCAACACCTTCTTAGTGTAGAGGCATTGAGATAAACTCATTTTTTTATAACTTATATCCCTTCGAATCTCCATTTCTAGAATTTTTTCGATAGCAGCCTAATCCTTTATCTCGAATTTATTTTTTAATGAGGTTTATATTTCCTCGACATTAAGCATTTTTTTCTAGCAATTAGTATATCATTCATATATGGTTAAAAAAATGAAACATCATCAAGACTTTTAACATAATAAAAATAATTACACTCACATCTCCTATAATTAGTTCAAATCATAAAGGAGGTAGACATTTTGTATTGTTGTCTTTAGGACTACTTCATCCTATAAAGTGACATCCTCAAATTACACATCAAGTTATCTTTCCAGATTGACTAAAACCTTTGAACTACTACATATAAATTTTTTTTGTAAGTCACAACACAGAAAATTTATCTTTATATCCATTTCCTCCTAGTTCATACCATAGCTACTAAAATCACCACTATCCTAATGGAAGTATGTTTGATTACTAGAGAGAAACTTTCCAGGTTAATTAAAACCTTCAAACAACTTCTTGTAAATTTGTTCTATATAAGTTACAATGAAGAAGATTTTGTCTTCACATCCATATACTTTAAATGCATATCATAGATATTAACATCATAATTATTATGATGGAAATATGTTTAGCTACCATAAAGAAATTTTCATCGTAATTAATACCTTTTGGCTATGCATACATTTTTGTTACTATTTGAGCCTTTATTTTT
Organism: Erythroxylum acuminatum; assembly: GCA_026284645.1. Lineage (NCBI taxonomy): Eukaryota > Viridiplantae > Streptophyta > Magnoliopsida > Malpighiales > Erythroxylaceae > Erythroxylum > Erythroxylum acuminatum. The sequence continues at coordinate 21,305,828 of JANKOD010000191.1, forward strand.
TTTCCTTTTTTTCTTAATATTGTTGCCTTCCTCTTGTATACATATATGTAACTTCTAGGAATTTTTATTTTGAAAAGTTACACCAACTCTCATATCTGGTTCTTCTATATAGACTTCATCTCCTCCACTATAGCTCTTGACCCGATTGTCTATAGACTCGTAAAAGCTAGTCGGATCCTTATTAGTGATGTTGTTTTCAAAAGATACTAAGTGTTCCCAACCATATCTATTTGGAGAAAAAAAATTAGTGTCTCTCTCTTTATTTGTGAATATAATGTGATGTTGTTTTTCTTGAAATATATCTTCTATATCCCAAACTAGAACTTCTAATCTCTCTAACATTTATTCTAAATTTTTCTAATTCTATTGTACCACTTTAAGTTGGTAATGCTCTTTGCTGACCTTGACATATAATCTACAAATGTTTGTTTCAACAAATATTTCTCATTAAATACTGCATCCTTACTAATGACCATCTTATTTGATACTGGGTCCCAAAAATGTATCCTTTGACACCTTTAAGATAGTTAATGAAGATACACTTCTTCAAATTTAGATCCAATTTAGACCTATCAGCACTGAAAATTGATATATAAGAGGGATAATCAAAGATATTGAAACCCTAAAAGTCTACCTTATCCACAATTCATCTGCTAAAATCTTATCCAATGAAACCCGTTATGATCTACTAATAAAATATTAAGTTCATTACTTTTTCCCAGAAAATTTTATGGAGCCATGCATTTAACACCTAGTATTTTAGTTATGCATATGTTCGTCTTCTACAAAACACCATTGTTATGTGATAAATAATATAGTGTATTGCTTATGAATGACATGATCCTCATATAAATTTTAGAACTATGAGGCTATATACTAAATAACATTTCTAATCTCAGGTACTTAATCTTTTTGCTTGTCAAGTTCTCCACCATAGCCTCCAATGCCTTGAGCTTTTCAAAGAACTAGAACTTCTGCTTTATAAAGTATACCTAAACTTTCTTTAAAAATCATCAATAAATTTCACAAAATATTGAGATCCAATCAACAAAAACTCTCTAGTAGGACCCCATAAATTAGTATGCACATAGTTTAGAATTTCTATAGTTTTGTAATCACTCATTTTAAATGTCAACCTAAACGGTTTATTCAACACACAAAACTTTTATATCTAACTTACATTGTTTAAAACCATTTTAATATCTCCTCTAATGAAGTTTTGTCATCACTTGCTTACTAAGATGATTTAGTCAAATGTGCTAAAATGCAATATTTTCTTTTTCTATTATACTATAATAGTTTCTCCACATACTACTATCTACTATGCTTCTTATCAATCTATAGTTGTTTCCTTCCAGTCTTATACCTTTCATCACAATCAATGCATCATTAACCAACTTAGCATTATCTCCATCAATTTTGTAGCCAAAACCACTCTCATATAACATATCAACAAAGATTAGGTTCTTTCTCAAATGTGGATTATGTTGAACATCATACAACATGCTAAGAATATCAAACATCTTAATCCTTACTTTTCATATTCTGGTTATTTTACATGCTTTATCATCCCATAACTGAACATGATAAAGTTATTTGATGTGTATGATACAAACAAATTCTTATTTAGTGTCCTGTGATGAGAGTTTCTTGTATCAAAAATCCATAAATCCTATAGTTTAAGTTGTTGAAATTTAGAGCATGTTTTTGTTACTATAGTTTACGCCCCACTCTGTATTATATTAACAAACCTTGCAAAAAATTAATTTATCCTTTTTTTTGTTTGGACAATCTTTCTTCATATGCTCAGTTTGTTTACACTTATAGCACTAAACTTCCTTTTTATCCCTGGATTTTGACCTAAAACTCCTTTTAGATATGTCATCTTTATTCCTCTTTCTTTCATAATCTTAATTATTCCTCGTATATATTGGTTCCGCCTGATTCTGGTGAGGCTGGACGTTGCTACTTGGGTCCACAATTCTGACAGATCTTGCTGTTGAATACCTGCAAAACAATGGAAGGCACGCCGGGGGTTGACTACCGGCAGGCCCCTTCGACGCTCAAGTTAGTTCTTTTGAGAGGGTTTTGGTCATTAAGAATAAGAGAAGATTAGGGTTGTAATCTCGTACCTGTATCATCGTGAAATAGTACCTTATATATAGAATAGTTGCTAGGTTTAAGTCTTTACGTATGCATAGGAGGTTACCAATTACGAATGGGCTGTCGATGCATGGGCCTTAGACCGGGCCTAGCATGACCGACCCAACCAAGTGACCTTAGGTCACATAAATTCTTTAAAGAGTAAGCATCTGAATTTCTTTAATTTCAGCAATTTCAACTTTTTAAATAGTCACTTAAATCAAATCTTAATTAAATTATTGATTCACGAAATATTGTTCGTCTCTAAATGACATATAAGAGAAGATAAATTACATATATTCACTTTTTACCTTATTTCTAAACTAATGAATGATTATGACATTTTTACATGAAACAATTTTAAAACAAAAAGTAATTGCAAAAAAAGGGTAGAAAAATAATCTTCAATCGACGTTCACTTCCTGACCTCTACTTAGGATTTACTATCTTCTTTCAATAGATAAAGAGGAACTCTCTTTACAACATCTTAGTGATAGGTGAAGAGAAACCTTTATAATGTCTTGATTTATTACGAGTGAAGAGTAATCCTCTACAAATTTTGTTCAAAGTCAAGAAAAATCTTCTAAATTACAATAGTTGCACATTTATATAACTCAAAAACTCCTTTCTTTACCTACGCCAATAAACAAAGAGTGACTATATGTTAGACAATGCACACACTCATTAAATAATCTCTCTAGCTTCTCTAGACTCTTAAAAACTCTATTGTATGTTCAAGATCCTTCTCTTCAAACAACTCAAAATAGTCACCAAAAAACAAAAACTATACATTACAATGATAAGTAACATTAATATTTATTGACCAATGTGGTCACGAATTCATTGTACATGTTATCAAAGACACTAATTGATCATACTGTTATATTGGTGACCCGTCTATCTAAAATTCTAATATTAGTTTCTTAAATCCCTATATTAGTTTATATATTTTCCTAAAACAAGTTTTTTTCTCATTTAATCTTCTTTCAGAGATCAAAACACACTTCTTTGACAAAAACTATTCTAAAAAGTTGCTTTCAAAAAGTATTTTAATGCATTAAAAGACTTTTCTTTAAAACTTCCAAAGTTTCTTCTTAATTATGACAAAGTATATGCAATATCTCCTAATTACAAATGATTGTATAATGATTGAACTTTTAATTCATTAAAACAACCAAGATGAGATCACAAGAAGGATTATAATAATTTATTAATATTGATGTTTTTAATTCCTCCTTGTTTTCTCTTTATTTGGATTATTTAATAAAGTTCTCTTATGTTGTATATATGCTCAGTTATGTTCATTTTCTTCATCCTTTGACTGCTCAAATAATTTATTTAGTTTTTTTACTCACTCTTCCCTTTCATTGAACTTAATCTCTCATATATTAATTGATTCCATTATAACAGAGCTGCTAATATCATCAAAAGCAAATTCATTAACAACAATATATTTTTTTGTTAAAACTATGGGTTAGGACTTTATGTGTCTAACAATATTAATAATGACAGGATATTTATTCATCATCATCATACCCCGAAGTCCCGCACTGAAGCAGGGTCTGAGGGGCCTGATAGTATGCAGCCTTACCCCTACATTGTAGAGAGGTTGTTTCCAATAGACCCATATGCAAATGTAACAAGGATAATAATGAAACAGGTTGAAAGAGTAAATACGTAAAGAATATAGTAAGAAAGGTATATAAATAACATTGAGTAAATACAGTAATAACAATAGAATACAGTAACATGATATTTATTGATATTAAAAAATAAATAGCATTGAGTAAGCTCCCTGTATGTTAAAATTATACGTAATGCATGGTCTCCCTTAATTCATGCATCATTAATGATCCAAATTTTGTATCACCGTTCTATCCTCCTTTTATCAACATTAAAATAGAAGTATATAATATATAAAGTTATAAGCATCAAAGAGAAAAAAAAAACTTTTGGTGATACAGAATTTTGATATTTATAAATCTAAAGATAATAGAAAAAGTTTTTATCATATAGAAAAAGTTTTTATCAAGGTATTTATAAAACTAAAGATAATAGAGCTAATTATGTATCATCTGGATACTTGTTACAATCAAAGTATGAGCATATTTATTGGTCTCTATATGTTAATTATTGTATAAATCTTATTTTAAAAGATATTGGTGGTATGAATCATATTTATAGTTTTCCTTGACGTGCATGTAAGCTCATAATTTGTTTATATAATCATATTTCTTTTTTTTCTTAATTAAGAAAGCAAGAAAATTGGGTTGAGATCATGTATCCTATTGCTATTAGGTTTGTAATTATGTTTGTTACTTTTAAAATTTTTTGTGAACATAAATAACTACTTCAAAATTTAATGGCAAATAATCATTTTTCAAGTCATAAGTGATCAAAGAGTGCAAAAAGGAAAAGAAGCTTGTGCTATGATTCTAAATAATAAATTTTGGGATGCCTGCTTAATCATTATGAAGATTATGGCTCCGCTTATAAAGTTGTTGAGGAGTATTAGCTCAGATGAGAAACCATTTTTAAATTATATATATGATGGTATATATAGAGCTTGCAAAAAAATTATGAGTCTTTTGAAAGGGAAGGGGAAATTGTACAAACCTTATATAAATATTCTTGACCGATGATGGGATAAGCAAGCTCTACTTAGTAGCTTATTTTTTAATCTTTTTTGCTTATGTAGTGGAGACACATGTATTAATAATGGTCTCTTTGATGTGATTGATGCAAAGATATTTTCTCTATTAAAGAGCTATCATATGCGACAAATGAAATTAAATTGTATCGTGAAGATTTAGGGAGTTTTGTTAAATCATCTGCAAAAAGAGAACTTATGATGAAAAAAAAGCACCCTGGTAAGTTTCTTTTACTTTTATTTCATCATTTACTTATTAATAATATATATATTTATTTATTTATTTCTCATAAATATTAATTTAAAATTCAAATGAGTGGTGGAGATATTTTGGTGAAAATGCTCCAATATTGATAAAACTCCTTATTAGAATACTCAATTAAACAACATCTTTATCAGGTTATGAATATAATTGGAGCGTTTTTGAATGTATTCATACAAAGAAACAAAATTGGTTAGAACATCAAAGACTCAGTGATATTTTTTTTATGTTACTTATAATTTGAGAATGAAAAAGAGGTGTTTTATTGATTTGTTTTTATTTTTGTTAATATTATTGACTTAATAATTTCTTTATTATGTATTCAGAGCTTTTAGTAAGAAGAGAACGTATGATTTAATTGATATTAATTGTATTGACCATACTAATTTGGATCGAAGAAAATAATCATCGCCTGATCTTGGTTATAATAAACTTAAAAAGGCGATTTATAAAGAAAATGCATATATCACAATGAATAAATTAAGGACATATACTGATCGTCATTTCATATCTTATTTGATCATATTTAACTTAAATGTATAATATATTACAATTTTACAATTGATAAAAATTCATAGATTTCTAATTTGTAATATATTTAAAAACAGTAGAAGAAGTTGATGTAGATACTTTAGATGAAAGCCTACAAGTCTTTATATAGCATTGCAGAATTTGAAACTTTTGACGATGATGAGATACAACCTCCTACAAAAATACAATTTTGATTTTTATTATTATTTTAAGTTTTAAGATAGATTCAAATATAGTTTTAATTATTAGATTTGATTTATTATTAGTTCATTATAAAATAATAGACACTGGTGTATTCTTTTTATTTCAATAAAATATTTTATTTACTTATTCTTACAAATTTTACTTCTTGTTTACTATAAATTGGTTTCTGTAGCAGTTTAATACCTATTGAACATTTAAACCTTAAACATTTCCTTTAACTGATTTGATGTTCGGTTTGGGTTTTAACATATTGATAATTGGTAACTTATATAAGATTATTATATGTCAAATATCATGAGCATTTTGACACATTAAATTTTTTTAAAAGAAAATTTCTATTAAATGTAGAAAAAAATGTGAATTTCCTTTCTATTTAATGAAATGAGTCTAATGTCATTCATATTTAACTAACTATTCTTCATAATCTCCCATAAATCAAATCTTTGGCCATGAGAAAGACTTTTATTGTAGTTCTCTAAAACAAGTAATAATTTCTATTGAAAATAAAGAAATATTAATATCTTGACCCTCTTATTTGAAAAAAATGAATCCAATAGTGCTATAGAATACTTTGCTCAAATTTTTCTAAAAATTTATGTGCAATGAATAAGATCGCTTTAATAATTATTGTTAGTCTTAGGATGGTATACAAGAGAAGGGTGAATTGTGTATATATACTTTTTAAATTATTTTGAACTAATGAATAATTATGACAAATTCATATGAAATAATTATAAAAAATACAATAATAGTAAAAAGAGTGTTAGGAAAGAGAGAAAATTGATTTATAGTGGTTCAGTTAAACAACCATCATGTAAACTGTTCATTCACTAAAATACTCTCTTTAGCCTTTCATAACTCTTAGAAACTCTATTTTATATCTAACATCCTTTTCATAATTCATACGTGATCTATTTAGACACAAAATAATCTAAAAGAGTATTAAAAATAAAAACTAATCATTGCAACAACTAGTTATAGTAATAATGGTTAACCAATTTGGTACATTGGTATACTAATATAGTCATAATCTCATGATTCTTATTATGAATAGATATTGATTGATGACACTGTTGTACTAGTCGATTAGTCTATTCAAAATTGTAACATTGTTCACCTAAATCTGTACATTAGTTAACTACATTTCCTTTAACATTTTTTAAACTTTTCAAGTTGTTTCAAAGATCAAAACCCACTCTTTTGACAAAAACTTAATCCATAAACATTTCAAAAATTTTCTTAAAAGTTATTGCATTAAGAGTTTCTTTAAAATCTTTTAAAATTTCTCTTGATTATGAAAAATTATATGCAATATGCCCTAAGTACAAATGGTCGCACAATGATTGAGGTCCTATTTCATTTACCAAGACAAAGTTATTATAATTATTTTTAAAAACTTTATGTTTGTAATTATCCCTTTTCCTTGGTTCTTCACTTGAATTTCCTTAAAGCTCTTTTAAGTTGCATAATTGCATAGCTATGCTCTTTTTCTTCATTCTTTAATTTCCCTAGTGATTCATTGGGCTTCTTTACACATTTTTGCCTTCTATTGAATATGATCTTTCACATACTGTCTGATTTCATTATAATGAATCTATTAATATAAACAAAAAGACAAAAATAATTTGTCTATTGTCATCAAAACTTTGGGTTAAGACTTCACTTAGTCTAACAATCATGTCCTTTTTGAAGATGGTAAAATATTTGGTGATATCAAAGAACATAAATGGTATTAGGCATGCTCCACATATGTTAAATCAATATTTAATATATATTTCCTTTTACTTTATTTATCATGAACGATCCATATTCAATATCACCATTCACTTTCCCTTTAAAAACATTAAAAATGGTACATGGTATGTAGAGTTAAGGTGAAAGACACGAACATGCCATATAGTTTAAATAACTTCAGAAAACCTTAATCTTTAAAATTCTTTAAAAAGTCTTTCTAATTTATACCTTTTCAAAAAATCTGTGACATGCCCAATATAAATACCTTATTTAACTTCTATTATAATAGACTAAATATCTCTTATTATTGACTTTCATTAGTAAAACTAATGAAGAATCTTACGTAATAAACTACGGACATATAAATTAATCATTTTTGCCTAATATGTCATCCTAACCATATTATTAACCTGATTTGGACCATAAGTAAACCTAACCCACCCAACTCAATTATATTAAACCTAATTTGTTTACAAATTTTAATTTGACAACCACCCAATATTTTTTTCCTAATTTTATCTGTGAATTCCTCTTTAAGAATTTGCAAATTGTATTTCTCCATATTTTGAGTATGACAAGATCCATTTTCGAATGACAAGATTAATCTTCTAACAAGATCCATCTTTTAATGGCATCACTTTTTTGAGTTTGTAGGTTGCTCGACATTTAGGTTGTAGCTAGATGAGTTAGGTAGGTGGTGGGAGGTTGGAAGAATGTAATATCATGAAGCCAAATTTCAAAAACTAATCAAAGGTACTTATCTCTTGAGTTTTTCACTTGGGATTAATAGGTTACTCATTAATCTTTATTTTTTAAAATTTTTTCTTGCTAATATACATTAAGATATATCTTCTGAAAAATGAGACGTGAAAGTTAAGAGTAGTGAAGTGAACTGAGTGAAAGTTCAGATGGTACATTACATAGTAAGTAGTAAGTGCAAAATTTACAAGCTTTATATTTTTATAAATATAAATGCTTATTTTACCACATTGTTGTAATAGAGAACATTTTTTTTGGGGATGATGGATATAGGTGCAAGAATCTCTAACATAAACATGATCAACACTTAAATTTCTAATATCATCATCTATAATCTGCACTACGAAAAATATATTACATTTTTATTAGTTTTGGTTTATGGCTTTGAAAATGAAAAATTATCTCAGATCTGCAATCATTATGCATTTCATAAAAATATAACCATCCAAAAAACAATGCTACTTATCACCAAATTAGTTCATTAGGTCCCACTTTATTTTCACTTCCTCCTTCTGAAACTATAATTTAATTTTGGTACTTTAAACAACTAAAATATAAACTATCTAGTACCTGAAACTGGATCATAATAACATCATTATAGTTTATAGGTTATTTTATTTTAGGAAAAAAGAAAGTGAGCATTGATATAAAGTTAACCTTGATGATTTTATTGCATATTTAGTATCACATGTTTCATTGTGATCAACTGATTGATCTCATGCATTTAAAATGACCCACAAAGTAGAAATCAAGGTTTTTGTGTCTTAAGTTATATTTATTGCTTATCTTTGTGTCTTTTAGCTTCCTTTCTTCTTGAAACCATATCTTTTACTAGTTTGGTTATATGCCCCATTTGGGTCTTCACTCATTTTCAAACTTAGCATATATTTAAGCTTTTAATACCTAGAATTCATTATCATAGTCTATCTTTACTCCTTTTTAATATCAATAAAACTTGGAAATTTTTAGTGTTAACTTTTGGTTCATTTTAATAGTCAATAGATACTGGATGTTAATAATTTCTATACAAAAACTACAATAGTATTGCAAGATTAATTTTCCTTCTCTATATTTGTTAAAATAATTAGAAATGCTAGCCATTGGCAATTGTTCTTCTTCTCTACTAATTTTTTTAAATCCAAGTATACATTATGATTGCTTTTCATTAGTCTTTTAGGTTTAATTATGACAATTTTAAAGTGTTAATGCATGTAAATGTTTCCCATATCTTAGAACTTAAGTAAATGCTTTTTTTTTCAAAGATGAGTATTCTCTAACTGTGTAAAACTTCCCATACCATTGAGATATTATGTTGGTTTTAGTTAAACACTTCACTATTTCTAATTGGTTTAAGTTTGAAGTTATCTTTTTAAAAATCGGTTGAAGTTTTAGTTAAACAATTCACTATCTTTTTTTATCTTTCTTATTTGAAGGAATTTAAAACTAAGTATCAATTTTGGAATAGTGGGATCTTCAAATTTACCCCTACCATGCGCTATAAAGGAGGAGAAATGTACAAATTTGGGGTAGAGTTGGGTTATTTGACCATGATGTAGGTCGTTTACATAATAATGGAATTTGTCTATAAAGAGGTTGCATATTTCAGTTATAATTTCCCCTTCACTCTTTTAATAATGACATTAGAGACCTAAGAAGTGAGTCATGTAGCATCGATATGATCAAATTATTTAAAAAGAATGACTATGACATTGTGGAGGTATTTATGAACAACACTAAATATCCCTTATTAAAACATAACAAAAAATGCTTAAGAATGGGCGAACATATTGATTATGAGGATGTAGAAAGTTAACATGCTTATTTTAAAGTGGGAGAACAATCTACTTGTACTTCTGATGAAGTTTATACAATCACAAATGATGCAAAGGAAAGTGATTAAGATAATCCAACTTATCAGGGTGATAGAAAATCACTTAGTGACTTTAATGATTCTAGTTCATTTAATTATAAGAACATATTTGATAAGATGGTTAGTGAAAAGGCTATAAAGAAGTTAATAGGGTTTTTAAATGGAGGTGAACAAGATGTTCTAATAAATAATATTGAATAAGTATAGGCAGATTCATGATATGAAAATTCAAATGAGTTTAAGAGTATGGATAATCATCCAAATAAATAAGAGTGAGGAAGACCTAGGTTTTTAGAATTTATAGTAGATACTAATATGATGAACCTAATTGGTTTAAAGGTTGGTTTATTATTTCATTCAGTTAATGCATTTAGAAAAGATCTAGTCCAATACTTATTGAAAAGGATTTTGATTATTTATATATGAAGAATGAGAATTTTAGAGTAACTGCTATTTGTAAAAGGTTATAGATGGAGATCCATACTTCTTCAACACAATATGGTTTTGTATTTTAAATCAATACATATCATTCTACTCATGAGCTTGGTTAAGAATATTATTAAAGAAAATGTGAGGCATTTTGGATTGCAAAGCAATACATCCTTATAGATAACCTTCTATGGGATATTAATGGGTTTAAGCTGCACTTTTAAGAGATTTTAATCTTAAGAATATAGACAATAAGAAATATAATGCAAAGAACTTTCCATTAAAGTTATTAATATGTGAAGAATGGAAGAAACTTAAGACATTAAGAAGCTATTAATTAGATATATCAAAGTACAACCCAAGTAGTTTTTCTTATAAACAAGTGAACTCACTCAATGGTTTTCAACTAAAGGAGCGAAATGATCCATACTCAAACACCTACAACCCTGGTTGGAGAAACCATCCCAATTTTTCATGGAAGACCAATAATCCACTAGTACAACCCCAACAACAATATCAAAATTTTCAGAGGTCGAATTATTACCAAGGGTAATCCTCACTTCAAAACCCACCAAGCAAACCTTCTTTAGAGGAAATCATGAATGCGTTTACTCAAGTCATAACTTAAAATCAAGAAATGAACAACAAGAGGTTCGATTCTTTGGAGGCATCTATGAAGAGGATTGAGATCCAAATAGGGCAACTCGCGACTCAATTACATAATAATCAAAAAGCGAAGTTGCCTAATCAACCCGAGCAAGCACAAATAGTCACTATTCTGAGAAGTGGTAAGGTAATCGATAAGCATGTTGAGATCCCTTATAATCTTTCTGGTGTAGGTAATCAAGAGGAGGAGAGCCTCCCCAACAAAGAAAGTAAGCAGAATGGAGGAAGCAACGAGCACGACAGCTCTTCAAGTCAGGTTCAAAAGGATGAAAAACTGGAGAATGCAACTAACTGCAATGAAGGACCAAGATTGCATAAGGTGACTAATCCTTATAGACCACCGATCCCATATCCGAGCCGCCTTAAGGAATCGAAAAAAGATAAGCAATTTTCTTATCTTTATAATATGTTTTCCAAAGTTAATATTAACCTACATTTGTTAGTTGTGATAAAAAACATTCCAGCTTATATGAAGTTCTTCAAAGAACTAAGCACCAAGAAACGAAAGTTCGAGCCAAACGAAAAGTTGATAGTTTCAGAGGTTGCAAGTACGGTGCTACAGTAGCAATTACCCCCTAAATTGAAGGATCTATGGAGTTTTCTTGTGCAAGTATCAATGGGTAACGGTGATGAGGTTAAGGGTATGCTTGACCTTGGGGCGAGTATAAACCTTATGCCTCAATCTATTTATGAGAAACTGGATCTAGGACAATTAAGACCAACTAATATGTGCTTATAATTAGTTGATAGGTCAATCCGTTATTCAAAAGGAATAATAGAAGATGTGTTGGTGAAGGTTGGCAGATTGATTGTTCCTGTGGACTTTGTGGTCTTAGACATAGGGGAGGTTAAACAGCAAGGGAATGAGCATATCATACTCCTAGGGAAGCCTTTTATGGCCATTACTAATACCTTGATTGATGTCAAAAACGGAAAGCTGAGCATGAATGTTTTAAGAGAAACAGTAGAATTCTCAATCTTTAATGTTGAACTTGTTCCTGCAACTACTGTTTATGAAGAATGCTCTCGTGTTGGTCAGTTTAATCCTGCAGACTTTGATTTTGTGTTGCAGGAAGAAGAAGAAAATAAGTTGAGATTGGTGAGGGAGATTGATAAGTGCCGTCAATTGCTGGATGATGCAATTGTGGGAGAGGTTGGAAAATTTCTGGAGAAGAAGACCCGTGAAGAGAAGACAACAGGGGAATCAATCACTTTAGACAATCCACCTTGAGCGTAACAGTTGAGATGTCTAGCTAAAAGACATTAAAGAAGCGCTAAATGGGAAGCAACCTATATCATTTCTGTTTTGCCTTCCAATTTAGTTGTTATTTCTTTTAGTGAAACTCGACTTAATCTATTTGCTTTGTGTGCATAGGCCTTCTTTTTAATCTCTTCTGTTTGTCTTCCTCGCAGTTGTCTCTACTCCTCAATTTCGAACGCTATGCTTATTGTCATGCTTCACACCACATTAACACAGCTACCACCACACTTTCGTATCATATTTCTTTCCCTATTCTTTTTATTGTTTGTACTACATGCAGTTTAATTTCTTTTAGTCTTAATGTTTGTCCTCGTTCATGTTAATTTTCTTCTTTTGCCCTAGATCCCTCTTTTGCTTTTTTATGTCACATTAGGAATAGTGTGATGTTTCAGTGTGGGGGTGTATTAATTGTGTATTGTGTGTTTGTTTTCCCATTTATTATTTAGAGACGCATGATCATTAAATGAACTCAATCGAGATTAAAAATGCATAATATGAGTGAATGAGTATAATTGCATGCTTAGACTGATTAACTTGGATTTCGGTTAAAAGGACATTCACTTGTTGTGATAGATGAATGGCACTTTTCATTTGGTAAAAATTTGAGCCTTTTTGAAAAATTAAACACCAATTTCAAGTATTCTTTGTTTAGACTGTTCTTTTATAATTAATGAATTCTAGAACTTGCCTGCAAACACTAGTTGAGATCACATGACCTTATGTAAACGTTGAAATGATGAAGGCAATTAGGATTTACCCTATCATCTTAAAAAGCCACCATAATGTCACCCTTGGTGAGCCCCTTTAAGCTTAAATGAATCTGTTTCTTTCTTTAAACCCAAAAATATGAGCCTTGACCTTGATTGTTTATCCGCTTCATTACACCTACCATAAGGGCAAGTTGAGTATTTGAAAAGGTATAATTGGGTTTAGGGAATAAGTATGGGGGAATCGTAGCTTATAATTGGTTTTTGAGTTAGGGATGGGTATAGTTGTAGTAATTTCTCTCCTCTATATTTTTCTTCCCTTAATTTCCTTGTTTAAAATGAATAAATAAATAATTAAAAAAGAGAAAGAAAAAGAAAAAAAGAATGGAAAAGAAAAAAATGATTTGAAAAGAAACAAAGGAAAGAGAAGACAACCAAAAACTGAAAGAAGAGGAGAGACGTAAAAATAAGGAGTGCTAACTTTATTACGCGAGAGGAAAGAATTGAGTGTTTTATTTATCATTTTTCTGAATTACTTTGAATGCTCAATTAGCTTTGTGGTTTTAAACTAAAAATTTCCTTTTTCCTACCTTTAACCCGACCTTATTACAACCGAAATAAAAACCTTCATATTGATGTTTGTGTTTGATATGAGTGGTGGAGATTGGATTAGTAAGCAAGCCTATGGTAGATACCTTACATCAAATGAACGATGAGTGAATATTTACTACCTTTGAATGCTTGAGAGGATGGAGAGTGGAGTGAGTGCCTATCACACTTATTGATGGTTCTTTGAATTGAAGTGCTTGTTGATTTTGGCTAAACATGTGAAGAATTGCTTATTTATGAAGTATTATGAGTTTAAAGTTCTTAGGTTGTGATTGTTGAATTGATCGTTGATATCTTTGACTATTATTTAGGAAAATTGTTGTTTTCATTGTTTATCTTTTATAGTTTAGTGTTCTTTATTATGCTTAAGGACAAACACAGTTTAAGTGTGGGGAATTTGTCGTGTCTAATTTCTATTACATTGAATTACCTTCATATCTTGATTTTAGTTACAAATCCTTTGTTTTGATCCAAATGTGAGATTAATTAAGTGAAAATTGTGTGAATATTATATGAATGTTAATTGGGTTATTTTGTGAATTTTGCCTTAAAACACCAAAGTTACGTAATTTTTGCATTAAATGTTATGCACAGTGGTGACTTGGTAAGTCACCACCATGCAAGGTGGTGATTTTATGTCACAACCATGACTCCCCATGCATGGGTGTGCATGGGGATGTCACACCCATGACTCCCCATACACGCCCATGAAAATTTTTAACATTAATTCTGGCTTTAATACGTGGCAACTCACGATGTTAAGGCACGCAACCCTAAATCTAAAGAGAGTCTAATAAAAAGGAAGAGGGGGTGGTGGCTAAGGAGAATTATCTTTCATTCACTGCTTCATTGGTTCACTCACACAGAGACACAAGTATGGTATGCGCAGAGAGATAGAGAAGAAGAAGATAAATAGAAGAGAGAAATAGAGAAAGAAAATAAAGTGAGTCGGGATGAAGAGCAAAACAGTAGAGAGGTGGAAGCTTGGAAGAGGTCGAAAGCTAGATCTAATCTGAATCTCG
>JANKOD010000191.1:21345227-21359728 GCA_026284645.1 Erythroxylum acuminatum
ATTAATAAGGGTATATCAGACATTTCATTAACTTTATTAATAAGTGTGCATTCCTCTAAAACGACACTTATTTTGAACATGGGGGAGTATTAAAGTATGAAATCATGTTTACTGCTTGGAATTGTGTTTTCCGAAACTGCTAGCTGTATCTTAAAATAACGTTATTCATTTCAGACTATAATATGGTACTAAAATGGAATTATGGATTACAAAGAACTATAATTACTGATTTATGCATCAATTTATTTTTAGTTGTAACAAATATATTTGTTCAGTTAAAGATTAATCATGGATAATATTTTATAGAATCTACAATTATTATTTTTCAAATACATATTGAATAAATTATTAATTACATATAATAATTTATAAATTATATGTTTTAGTTAAATTACTTAATAAATTGATAATTTAAAATTATATGACCTATTTAATTTAATTGACTTTATAAATTCAATATATCTTCACTATTAATTAGTCTTAAATGAATTATAATTTCTTTTATTCGAATCTATAACCCCCTTTTGTACAAATTAGTTGAGAAATTTTGTATCGTGCAATTCATTATTGCTAGACAATCCGAAACCCATGTGACTTCTGTTTCATTTACAACCATCCATTCCCTACGTGTATGGCTTTCCTGCTTCACTTAATATGGAAAATCTACAAGTCATTAGACATTTCGACAAGGTGTTTCATTGATAAATATGCCATTAATGAACGTGTCTAATAGTACCAAATTGGTAGTGTTATGAACTATCTAATCATTGATTCCGACAAATAATTGAAGATAAACGGAGACAGATTAGGCAAGCCATGTCATTACCGTGTCCACGAGGATCGATTTGGTTGATTCATCACTTGGCCCCACGTTGCCAATTGGTTCTGAATACAACACAACGGCATCCGCCATTAACTTCCAATCCTCCAAACCAAATTGGTTCCACATTATCACAACCGTGGGTGACATTTCCTAGACTGTAGTAGCTTATTATAGGAGATCAGTGACATTGCTAGTTGGGTCCAAAGAATTGGAATCCTAACAAGCCTGCAGATCTAATCCACCTTTGTAGTTGTGACGTGGAGTCAGGGACCCTTCTTAGCTTGTTGGTCCCATCAATTTTTTTCCACACATTTACGAAGCTATACCATCTTTTTCACATGGAGAACTTGCTATATTGATTGGAAAAAACGTACTATCCACAGCCTAACTAATGTGTTGTATAGACCCCATTCGCACTTAAAAAGTCCAACAAGGTAGACTTTTTTGAGAGAGGTACGAGTGGTGTATATAAGTTCCAAACCAAGATGTAGCTAGTAAAGTCCAAGTCAAGGAAATCTAATTAAACCTCTTCTTAATCTCAAGAAATATAATCCCCTGAGATTTTATGGATTCGAGCGATAGTCTGAAAAACTAACCGTTAAAATTCTGTTAGATATGTTACAACTGCAAGAAACAACAATCGTAAACTTCGAGATGAACTAATGTTAAACAATGTAAGATTCTTTTATTTTTCTTTTCAAAATGAGTAAGATTGGATTCATTTGTTAATGGTTTGCCATGCACGTAATTAATACCCCTTTGAACACAGGCCAGCCATTGCTGTCATTGTCTAATGACAATAAATATCCATTAATGAATACGTAAATAAATCTGATACGTACATTAACTCAGTCAATTGAGTCAATAAGAGCTCAGTCTTTATTTACATCTAAGTACCCTTATGGATGAAGTACCCAGAGATTATGCGATTAGTGAAAGAGTTTTGGCCGCAACTAAACACTTCATTGTCTTTAATTCTTGTTCTGTTTCGTCCTGTTCTGTTCTGTCTCATCCCGTCTCTATATGTTGAAGACGCTAACCAAACAGACAGTAAAAGTCACAAGGACAGTATTAAAATCCCATACCTAATCCTATTTAATTTTTGGGTAATATCAGTGTACAATAATCCAGTTAAAAGTAAAAAGGTTAGGCTGGCCTAGCTTTCTTTTGCCAGAATTGGGTTATGGAACGCCATTCAAGATTTAAATTTCTTTGTAAGACTCCGAAACAAAAATTAAATCCGGCCTAGCCTCACCTTTACTGTTTAGAACTTTCTCATGTAAAACAACCATCCGGAGTTAAACTTAAATTTAAGGAGATTCTTTGGTGGTTGCCACAATTATACGATTAGTTTATACATTGTCCTCACAACAACTTTAATTATTATACTTGAATTATAATTAACTCTTAGGGGTGGTCAGGGTGCCATTTATGGTCTTACGTTCAATTCCTTGACAAGGCTCTCGCTAAGCAATGGAGAGATATAAAATGATACTACTGACTAGGACTTAGTTGTGTGGATATATAACCAATGATTAGCTTTACCCCAAACTTTGTGCATCTTTGCTTAAACAAATGAAAGAGGTGAGTTAACGTTAGCATACAACAAGGCATCATTATGATTGTGTGCTTAGCTTTATCTCTTCTTTCAACAATCCCATGATTTCTTAAGGTCCACAGATTGCTCAGAACATGACCAAAAGTTGGGTATGATCTAAAAGCTAAACAGTTTAAGAGAAGGAGAAGCTCCGTCCTGACCGTTTTCCTAATTTCACTTTTTTTAGAGCGTAAGTGGAATTACATTTGGAGACTATAAAAGATTACACCGCCTGTTTAACCAACTTTTTCCCTCTTTTAAGAGCCGTTGCCTCGGTCTCTCACTGCAAATTCCGCAATAATCCTTTTTGGCAACACCCTGCAATCGTTTGAGATAAGCCATCGTTACAAGTAATTCGATTAACATTGCAGGGTTAATTAAGATACAAAATCCAAAATATAAACAAGTGGGCTCCACTCTTCCCCAGCTATAAATATCATCCACTTTACATGAAAAGCCAGTCTCTATAAAGTTTGCTCTGCTCAACTCTCGGTGTCTTATTCACCTTTTCTCCATTTCACTCATCAGAAACAACAAGAGTCTCCGCTCGTAAACGGCAGTTAACTCACAATGGTCGATGTTGACCGGAGAATGACTGGTCTAAACCCGGCACATATAGCGGGCCTCCGCCGCCTCTCGGCTAGAGCAGCCGCGCCGTCGACCGTCTCCACTATCCCAGTCCGCAACGGCCTACTCTCCTTCTCTTCACTTGCCGATAAAGTCATGACCCATTTACGCAGCTCAGGTGTCCAAGTTCAACCCGGCTTATCCGACGCCGAGTTCGCCCGAGCCGAGGCCGAGTTCGGTTTCGCCTTCCCTCCTGACCTCCGAGCTGTCCTCTCCGCCGGATTGCCTGTCGGCGCCGGATTTCCCGACTGGCGCTCCAGCGGCGCCCGCCTCCATCTCCGAGCATCTCTTGATCTTCCAATCGCGGCTATCTCATTCCAAATCGCACGTAAAGCACTTTGGTCTAAGTCTTGGGGCCTCAGACCGTCTGATCCAGAAAAAGCATTGCGTGTTGCGAGAAACGCGTTAAAGAGAGCTCCATTGTTGATTCCTATTTTCAACCATTGTTACATTCCTTGTAACCCTTCTCTAGCTGGTAACCCCATATTTTTCGTCGACGAGAATCGAATCTTCTGTTGCGGTCTGGATCTATCTGATTTTTTTGACCGCGAGTCTCCCTTTCGGAGCTCCGAATCTGACCCCATACTTTTACAGAAGCAAAGATCCGTGAGTGAGAAGTCAGCCGGTACGTCGTCGAATTTTTCACGTAGGAGCTTGGATACGGGGATAGTAAGAACGCCGCGATGGGTCGAGTTCTGGAGCGATGCTGCAGTGAACCGTCGGAGAAGGAACTCACCGGAGCGGTTTATTGACATGCGAGCTAGATCCGAAGTACCGAAATGGGTGGATGAGTATATAGAGCAAATCGGATCGGTTTTGAGGGAAGGCGGGTGGAGCGAGTCAGATATATCCGAAATGGTTCAAGTATCGGCTTCGGGTTTTTTCGAAGGAGAGATGGTGTTGTTGGACAACCAAGCGGTTTTGGATGCTCTGCTATTGAAAGCAGATCGGTTCTCAGACTCGCTCCGGAAATCTGGATGGAGCTCCGAGGAGGTGTCGGATGCATTAGGATTCGATTTCCGACCCGAGAAGGAAAGGAAAACGGTCAAGAAACTGTCGCCAGAGCTGGTGCATAGAATCGGGAAACTGGCGGAATCGGTTGCCCGGTAATAAAAGTAGAAAAGCCCTCCAGATTCTTACCTGTTTACATGTATTTTTAGAAATCTTATAAGGAAAAAAAAAATTACACAGGCAGACGAGTTCATATTGTACTACGAAAAGGAGCGTACAACAAAATAACCACCAAAAAGGATATTAGTAAACGGGGTTCCAGATTTTTACATCCGAGATTGTTGGTATTCTCCGCAAGTAAATTTTCTCTATTTTTTATTATTTATAGCATATCTTATAAATTCCTATACTTAGTATGTACTACATATTTAAATTGAAGATGTCACATCAGTTGTTTATGCATTAAATATTAATAATCGGTTTGTTCTGTTTTTAATGTAATAATAATTAATGTATTTATTAATTATTTTTGGTAAAGGAGTGGATTGAGAGTAGGTTGTGATTAATGGAGCCAAACCAGCTTTAGAAATGTTGTTATTAATGGAGCCATGAACCAGCTTTTGAAATGAGGCGCCTTAAGTGCACGTGTGCGCTATTTTTAGAACAAAGAGAGACGTTAATGGGGGGTCCCACTTTCAGCAACGGAGGAGGACGGAAGGAGGGAGAGGGAGCACAGTGTCAATATACGCTGCTGGTGTGGGACAGCGGGATATCCATTTTAGTCCCGTCGTTTAGCTTCTCGAAAGTGTCGTTTTGTTCCTTGTTTTCCCTTTCATTTTCTTTAACTTTTTACCTTTTACTTTTTCACTAGACGATCAGTATCAGTCGGTCCTCAATAAAAGAAAAGCAATGGGAAGAAAGGCGCAAATTGAATTACTGTCTATTGAGGTGATTGTGATGGGGCTACTAAGAGAGTACTAAGCAGCGAAGCTACGTAGAAGGGAGGGTGGGCAATTTTTTTTTAAAAAAAGATATATATATATATATATGGAGGTTGCCCGCCTTAAAAGAATATCGTTGCCTATAGTAGATTGGATTAAAAAAAATTTATATATATATACTTTGCCCCCCTGAAACAAATTCTTGGCTTTACCAACAAAGCAAGTGAAAGAAAGTTCTCTCCTAATCAGTCATATAACATAAAGATTATTTTGATCGGAGATATGAATTATGGACATATAACATAAGGAGAGAGTCATCTCCTTTTTTTAATATATTTTTGTATTTTATTAGATTTTGAAAACCAAAATATATTGGTATTGTCGGTCGTGGATATCATGTTAAAGTAAATTATGAGTTTTTTTATATAAATTATGTATTGTAAAGTAAGTTAATAATTACATTTATTTAATAAATTAAATTTTAAAAATTTAAAAATTAAATAATAAAGTAGATTTAATCGACATTATTTATTGATTATTTTCTTTAAAGTTTTAATGAAATGTAGATATTTTTCTCTCACTACAATTCTAACCATGATTCAAATCCGCATCTTTTTATTTTTAAACAGTAGATCGGTCCCGCAATCACTTAAAGAAAGTTGAAGAAGTCTTATTTTGTGTTTTTGGATCAAAAGTTTGTTTGTTGACCCACACATCTTTTTCTTGTGAGATGTGAAAGCCTTGTCTCTTTGGTACGCAGTTGGTACTCAGCTGGTGCGCAGTCCTAGAAGACCAAAAGAGCAATAGGGATCACTTTGAGAAGGTGACCGTACACAAGATAGAGGGAATAAAGTTAAGCAACAGAGAACTTGATTTTCAGAGTAACAGTTTATCTCAAAAAAATGTTGATCTTCTCCTCGTGTGATGGGAATGTGATAGGTAATTGCTCAACTTATTCACTGAAACTTAATGTCATTATTCCATTAAGTTTTACGCTAGGTTTCAATTTCCTTCCTTTTTGGGGTTCCGAGAAGTACTTCATTACTTAGACCATTCTGTGACATTCTTCACTAGACATTAAGCATCCAAGGTTTGCAAGAGCTGTTATAGTCCCAACTCAAACTCCCAAGTTTGCTTTCACTCATGACTGGAATGTCTAAATGGGTCCAAGTCCTCTGCAGATCAGAGAAACCCTGCAAGTTTGGTCAGGGCTTGCTTCTTGGAATGCTCGAACATAATATCTCAATTACAAAGAAAAAATCTCCTCCAACCTTGTCCTTATTCCTATTGGGTAATTGGAAATGATGGGAATAATTAGTACAGTACCAGAACAGTAACATGATTTTCTTTTTTATCCCGAGATAGGAATGTTGGTAAGGACAAAGCAAGGAATATATCTGCAGCATCTCAACGAATAGTTCAGCATTCAGCAGATAGCGTTTATTCTTTTGTATGAGTTGAATACCCGAATCATACCATAATTCAATTCAAAAGTTTCAACCTCATTCTCTCTTGATTCATCTCTTGCGTTTCAGAAGGTGGATCATAGTGACTTAGCTGCTATATTATCATCTTCAGGAACATATTATTTTTTCACCATTTGAGAAATGGCACCAACGGTTAGTTGGAGAAAGTAAGAATCATAACAACATATAATGCGAAGGACAGGTAGAAAAGCAAATAAACGAAGCACGAAGTATTCCCATGTAAAGGCAATTAATGCAACAACGGTTACTGCCACCTGCCACCACTCGGTAACTACTAACTAACTGTTGCTTGTTCAAGGCACATGGCTATCCCACCGCATAAGCACCTCTATCACGTGCTCCTGCAGAGCTTGAAATGCCTACACGGTGACTTATTTAGTTGTATGGACCCTCCTTTGCACATTGATAGATAAAGAAGTAAGAATCCTAGCATATGAGTCCATCAGTAGATAGTTGTATGGACCCTCCTTTGTACATTGATAGATAAAGACGTAAGAATCCTAGCATACGAGTCCATCAGTAGACTGATCATGTGGTAAATTTGATAACGTGGGGGCGGTAGACAGTCAATAAATGCTTGTCTTTTGTCGAGAGATGGCCTATCTGGTCTTTGGAAGGGTCACTGGAACTGGCAATGGTGTCATGCCCAGGGAGACAACAGCACTTGGTTTGGATCCTTTTTTGTGATAGATGAAATAGGATGCTGCCATTTGGAATATCTTGAGCTGTGGACTTACCCAAATGATTGCGGGAGGGTGGCCACTAGTTGACATGAAGAGGATAGAGCCCAGGGAGAATTGTGCCCGTTGTATAACTATAGCTGTTACATAGTCTACTTGTATGTTGCATTATTGTAGGGTAGGCGTCTCTTTCTCGAATGCTTCAATATATAGCGTTCTAATGTTCTTTGACATAAGAGCTGCTAAACTCATTCTCGAGGAGGCCTTAGTTGTGTTTAGAATCTGAAAATGTGCAAAGGTTCTAAGACCCAACTTGCCTTGGTTGTACGATGCTAAAACGGAAGCATTATTCTAATCAAATAATTGAACTGGTTGACCTTATCAAGATCCATTCAAGAATAGTCGATGATGGTAAGATATCTCATTTTCTTGAACCATAACATAACATCAGTTTGAACCTCCATTATCGCATGGTCTAAGCCTGCAGAATAAGTACAAGAGAATTTCATTTTCTTCTTTTCTGCACAAATACAGCTTTCTATTTGATTTAGTATATGGTCCAGGCTCTCCGTCTCGGTGGTGGAACTAAAATGGCAACTTATCTGACACGACCATCTTTGATGTGTACTTATACGTGGTAAAATTTTAAACAGACACGTAGCCGGTAGAAATAGTAATGCAGATGCCTATGAATTATGAATAGTGCTTCACATGGATATCAGTACTTTCTAGTCCTTTCCTAAACAATCTGTATACCTTATTATGTTCAATGTTAAGAAAGCTTGATATTACATTTTCCAGATTGCAGTCACCTTCGTAATGGAGAGTTGTTTTTACATGTTTTATGTTGTATAATATACTGGACTTCATTTCCTGAGCTGTAAAAAATTGCGGCAGACTCGAACGTCCCTTTGCTGCTCCAAGTAAATGCTGTACGAAATTCCTATATACTTCCAAAATTATGAACTTGCAGAAATTTTCATGCCGCTTCAAGCATTTCACCAACTTTTTCTTTCTTCTCCACAAATTCAGGAGGAGGTTTTAGTACCTTAACACGAAAAGATGCCTGCGCATGATAGGTTTAATAGTTTGTTATTGTAGCACTGACGCTGGAAACAACTGTAATAAATGAGAGCATTTTACTAGTGAAGTATCAGTGGAACATGTATGGTGTGGTGTTATGCATTAGATTACTTTAATACATTTAGGAAGGAATGCAGGAGAAAGATGCACCCAAATCACATGATGCAAGCAAAAATGCAAGGATTGTTTTATCACCTTATCAGAACCAAACTCGATCACATCTGATGGATGAAATCGGGAAGGAAAGTTGGGTGGCAGCCTGTGTCGCCTTCCCTCATTACTGCAGATGCAAGGAAACTGTTAATATCAGACGGTGAAATATCCTTCATAATTTGTGATGGAGATGCACTCTGCTCAAGTACTTACTCTGTTATAAAGGTACCGTGTTCACTCCGTAAATCAGTAAGGTAAAATGAACCGTCTTTATAACTGATTTGAGCATGAGTTCTGGAAACCTGATCTTGACAAAAAGAAGAGTCTTACCATGATGATTCTCACTATAATCTAAGAACACATTCCACCGCAATTAAAGAGGGTGAAATATGAGACTAGTTCCTAAATTAAATTACCTTAGGTGAAGGTACTACGATTGACAATCCTTGAGGATCCTCATGTGGTACACTCCTTCAATTAAAGAACACATTAGAACAAGTAGGATAAGGAGGTAATAAGAGGACAACTTAGTTCAATAACTGTCACTGTTTCTCCTAAAGTATGATCAAAATCGGAGTCATACCCAATTATGCAGGTTTTGTTCTCATCCCTACTCAAATGTATGCGTGAAGCATCAGCCTCGTCTCTAGATCTTACTAAAAACCACCTAACAAACAATGAAGCAGGTTAGAGAAAGGAAGGTGACTGGACTTGACCAACAATGTTAAACGTAGCGGAGGTGACATTCACAAGGAATTTAGTACATACTCTCCATTAATAGCACGCTCTAGAGCATCATCATCTTCAAACCACCTCCTTAACTGGTCATTTGCCTAAAGAAATCATTAACAATTCATGTCATAATCAGAAGGATAAGGATTCTAAAGAACACCACCTAAATTACACTAGTTAAAATTCAGAAACTTGATTGAAAAAAATACCTTGTCTGAAAGTCTGCAACTTGGATATCTCCCTTCCAGTTTTGAGCTACAATACAAGGAAACATTTGTTGATTTAAATAGCCTTAAGGATACTTCTCAATATGCCTGAAAAAGAAAATTTTAATTGGATTCCATAGGTGTGCATGGGCAGACTTAGTCCCCACCCATCCATTGTTTTTGCTTCACTTCCTATCAACCACAACTAGCTTTCATGCCATAGATCATAATAACCCAGTAGATAAAGGACCAAGAGTTTGAAAGAGGAAGAATACTTATGCAGTGAAAACAGGGTAGTAGAGATCAAACCTATTACCACCTAGGACCCAACTGAGCATCAAGGGCATTGCTATGTCAATAAAAAATCTCCCACCGACTCTTCCTGGATGTGGTATCCGAAACTTTGTCAAGAACTGAGAAAGCAGGCCAAATAGCAATCAGAATTTAGCACCAAAATTATCTATTACACTTTTTTTTTTGGTGAATATAATTTAACAACAGCAATCAACAAAGACACCTACAGATAATGGACCAAGTCCCACACCCAGATAAGCCTTATAAGTAGAAGCCATTATTGCAGCCATTCTTGCCATGCCATGGATAGCAGCAACACGAAGCCTTCTAGCTCTTTCATAGCTATGCAAAATAAAATGGATAAATGAGTCAATTAAGATAGAGGAATTTCCCAAATTTGACGCATAAAACCATAGAAAATGTGAATTGCTTGTATTCAAATATTGTGTATAAATTCTTTGAAGTTGTACATCTAATGGCTAAAGAACATGGTTTTCATAGATGGCATATTTGATGAAAGGAGACATTTATGGTAATACTCCACAGACTTTTCCCCCTCAGTCATAGACATGACACTGAACATGTCGCTTTAGCATTAGAGTTTTCTCCAATGTCAATTTGTCTCAAAAGGGATCGCATTAAGCAAATGATTTCACAGGTCTTTTGGCCTTATAGGCGATTTCCCAGCGTGATCTCAACAAAAAGCACAACAATGGAAATGTCCAAAAACTTCATTAAGCCCAGTTTCTTTTCCTAATAGCTCCTGAATTCTGAAAGAGATGCATGGTCATTACCTCTTTAATGAAGAAACAACATCAATGGGAGTTCCTGATTTGATACTTTGTTCCCATGCTTTGTCAAGCTCCAGCGCAAGTTGATAACTATCCTGTACAATTAAACAAATGCTTCATCAGGTTTTAATTAAATCTTCTGGATCTCTAGGCACCCTTCATGTTTTTATAGGAAATAGTTCTTCTAAGAATCTCCATCCATTTCATTGCAAACTCTGACACTTTTAAAACTAATAACAAATAGTTCTTAACTCCATTGAAATTCTAATGTCATAGAAGAGTATGCTTCAATTTATGTACCTCAATGGCCATACACCCCCCTTGACCCATATTAGGTTGCATGGCATGGATAGAATCCCCAAGCAAGGTCACACGACCCTTTCCCCATGTTAAGGTAGGTGTTCGGTCATATATATCACGTCGAAGAATGACATCTTCATCAGTTGCATTTATCAAATCCACAACATTGTCACACCAACCTTCAAATATTTTCAGTAGCCTTTCCTTCTTTCCTGCATAGTAAGTCGAGAATTTGAGACATCATAAACCAAGCCATTGCCACTATAAATCATCTCCCTCTAAAAGCTGTGAAGTTTGCTTATGGCCAAATCTTGATTTCAACTCTTTTACATCTAGATCTTCAAATCCCGCAAGATTTATGAAAAAAAAAACATATAAAATACATTCAAATGCAGCAATCTCATGTACTATGTTTTATCAGTGAAAGACTTCTTGTTTGATTGTTTGTAATAACAAATACAAAACTGATTCATATGGGAGTAATTATTACACAAACTACTTGGATCAATTGTATTCTTGTTTTAAGTTCCAAATTTTA
This sequence comes from Erythroxylum acuminatum, assembly GCA_026284645.1. Lineage (NCBI taxonomy): Eukaryota > Viridiplantae > Streptophyta > Magnoliopsida > Malpighiales > Erythroxylaceae > Erythroxylum > Erythroxylum acuminatum. The sequence goes on from JANKOD010000191.1 coordinate 21,356,431, forward strand.
GTAGAAAACACGAAATTGAGCATGTGGATAGATGCTTTCCTAGACCATCATGTTCTTCAATAAAAGAACATTTAAGGGAAAGTTTTGAGTATTTACCAGAGGGGCCATCTGTGCCACCAGGCGGTTCCTTGTGAAAAGCATACCACTGCATCTTTCCAGCACCCACATCTGAAGAGACGAAGTATTGTTTGTGACCCAAAAACACTCGATACCTGAATAAGAGAAGTTTCAAAGTAATGCGCTCTTGATGTCAATTACTCAAACAACATGAAGAAATCAAACAAATTGAATAAGAGGCGTGTCAAAAGAAACCTTCAAAGACATGAAATGAAACATACCCTACAGTCTCAATGTCGACGGGCACAAAATCTGCTATGCCGGTATAACAAGTATAATCAGAGTAAACAGCTTCCTTAGATCCAAACAAATTCTTTCTCACCTACAAAATTTATTTGACAAGATTATATTATTGGAGTTTATCAGTAAAGCAACAGAGACTGACATGAGTGGAAGAACATTGCAATATTTGCTTTATATGTGTTGACAAACTAATTGATATCATTCAATGACTAAATAAGTGGCGATGGTAACCTTAGACCATATTCCGTCAGCACCAACGAGGAGATCACCTGTATACCTTTGTCCATTCTCAAGTGTCACAGTAACCTGACACAGATTGCAAAAGTAACAGAGTTATAGATACAGAAAAGCTACTAGAATCTGACAAATTGATTCAACGATTATATGAGAAAGTCAGATAAACACATGATAGAACTACCAATTGAATGCAATCCATGGGGGAAGAATATGTCCAGAACATGAACTCAAAACCTCAAAGTTACCTGATTTCCATCATCTTTGAAACTAACAACATTGCTTCCATTCAAAATAATATCTTCTCCAACTGCATCAGCTAATATTCGTTGCAAAGTCATTCTGCTAATAACTCTTGTGACTGGAAGCCCACGTTCCGCTGCAGGAGTGAAGGTATCAAACTTGACGTACCTGATACCAACTAGTATCATTTAAATCGACTGAAAACGAACACCTTCTTCAGAAAAGGCCGACAACCATAACAATTTTCTATTCTGAAAATCTTTTGTTGATATTGCAAAGTCCACTCCGTGTAATGAAAATAGTGGACACATCGAACTCTCCATTGCCATATTTAAACAATTGTAAAAAAAAAAGGAAATAGTCAACAATGAAGAGGAATTGGATTATATCAAAACTACAGTAATTAACAAGTAATTCTTCAAGTGACGACTACAGCGTTTCACTAATAAAATTACACTCTCACCGAAAGTGTTTTGGCAAACCGAAAAAACACCACAGAGTTTGCAGAAATAATGAAAAGCAAAGAAAAAAATTGAAAATGAAACAAGTCGAGAGAAACATACCAAGTACCAGAAATCCCATCCACAAGTCCATTAATCCTATCACCAGTGATACATCCAGCTTTCATAACCTCTTCAGCTACATCTAAATCAATAGCCTCCAAAGCAGCTAAAGCATTACTCTGTATCTGAATTGGTCCTCTGTATTGTCCCTCTCCTCTTATTGCACTCAAGTCCTTCTCGAAAACCAACACCTCAAATCCCTTCCTCCTCGCAGCCAGTGCAAAAACCAGCCCTCCAATTCCACCTCCAGCGACGAGAATCTTTAGCTTCTTCTTGTCCGATGACTGTTTCCGATTTGGTTCACTTACAGTAGGTGCCTCTAACACCACTGCTTTAACTTGCGTCCATTTCTTGCTTTGGTTACTTGTCTTGCTTTTTAGTTGGTAGCTAAGCCGAGAACAAGACGAGAACTCAACTGGGTGGCCGGTAAACGAAGGAATTGGGAAATGGTTTCTCGAGAAACACGATCTTGAAGGATTGATCAAATCGCAGAACAATATAGAAGACGCCATTTCCTTCTTTTCCAAAACAAAAACCCACTTCCCAGTGACAACCACAAATCTCACTCCACAGCTCTCTTTACTGGTTCAAATCAAAACGATACTGAAGTAAATAACTCTTCAAAACCCAGAAGTGTTGAAGAACAAACAATTAAGGAAAGTGGGAGTGCTTGTTTCAGAACAGTAAAGCCGTAGGAACAGGAAGAAAAAGCCAGTGCTTTTGTAACTCACAATTCTGCATGGTGGGGAGGGTGAGAGAGATTATAAGCCAATCCGATTTCGAAAGAGGAACACCAATCATGCAGATTCTGAAGCCATGTGGCAGTTCCGTAACGAAATATCTGGGACAGATGTTGGTTCCTCCTCGTGGTGGTCGTTTATCGTTACTTTTTCTGTTCTTCTTCCTAATTTCTGCCGAAAGCCGTGTTGGCGTGTCACCAAAGTTCCATAATACTATTTAATGTTGACCTCTCATTATCTCAACAATAATGTAAGATTTGCAGATTTTCTTCTCAGTAATTAAGTAATACATGCACTTTTTGTCTCTGTGTACTTTTGAACAAAACAAGTTAAGAGCATTAGATGACTTTCCCCTGTGGCCTTGACATATTCTTTTTGCAAAATATAGTGTCGTGTAACACTAAAATTTACCAATAAAATGTAATATCTTCATTTTCAATTTTCTATTTTATCCCGTTTTGGGTCCCCATCTCCATAACTCAATAAATAATCTTTCTATTAATAGTTAATATTCTTGGAATGTTTTTCTAACACCATATGCTTGATAATTCTACGTTAAATTATACGTTTCATCCAATGTTTTAAAAATCGAATCGAGAATTAAATTGATAAGACAAAAAATTTAAGATTTAAAAAAGTTGAACTAATATTAAACTATAATAAAATTAGCTAAATATTAAATAAAATTAAAGAATTTAAAATATGATTGAAAAAGATTTCCTTTAGTTATCGAAGAATTTGAAGTTTAATTGAAAAAATCGTTAAATAAAAATTAATATATTCATTTTAATTTGCAAGAACTTATTAATTAATAAAAAGTATCCAATTAATTAATAAATTTATCAGTTTTTAACAACAAAAGTTATTAAAGTAAATCTAGTCATAACGTTAAAAAGTGAACCAAAAGATTAGACAGTGTAAAGTTTTTACGATTGTATTAATCGAACTGGTTGAATTTTTTAATTACTAATTTCATCTTTAATAATTGATCATAAATTTTAATATGTATGAATCTTAACAAAATTTATAATCTCAATGACTTAAGAATTTGGTTCAGCCGGATTCTGTAAGGCTGGAATATCGTCGTTCTGATCCATAATCTTGGGAAGCTTCGCTTATGGAAAACCTGCAAGACAAACAAAGACTCTCCGGGGGTTG
>JANKOD010000191.1:21395721-21410049 GCA_026284645.1 Erythroxylum acuminatum
GAGGCTATGGCTCACAGGTCGGTCAGCTGGGATTCTTTTGGATGACCTAGTTAGGACTGTTATTTTGTCTTGATGTACATAGTAGTTTGTGTTAAGTGTTCAGAGTGATGTACAGACTGAGAATACTGACAGTTATGTAAATTACTGAGTTTGATAAATGAAAGGGGAAAAAGTTTGGTTTTTAAAATGTTGCAATTTAATATTAATGTTTTATTCTTGTGATGCCATGAGGAGTATAGTGTTGTTTGTCTGTAGTTCTCTCTTATCGTAGGATACGTACCGGAATGACCTACGGACGTTCCGGTGGGTACTTTACGGTAAGGGGGCGCTACATCTACTATCTTAAAGATTTTGAATCTCTCGACATGTCACTTTTTGGGAACATAAAATGTTTTCCACAATATCAAAATTTTGAGTTAGCGAACCCTCACATAATTTTTTAAAACCCTACCATATCATTGTTTCCTAATATTTCTTCTACAAGTTCTTCTTACAACTTTAACAGTTTAACATAACTGATGCCTGATTCAATTATATCTTCTTCAGCTGTAGATCCTCCATTTTTACCAAATAGCTCTTCCTCTTTTATTCATTTACCTGAATCTATCGAGTCTCAACAACCCCCTTGTCAATCCTCTCAAATAAGTCAACCATCTATTCATCTTAAAAGTTTCCATGTTTATTCTACTATTGTCTCTATATATGAACCTTACTCCTATCGTGAGACTAGCTCTAATCCTTTATGGCAGTAAGCAATGGCGAAATAATTATAGACTCTCTCCAACACCATTAATTAAAACTTAATTGACCTACCTCTAGATAAGTTTATTATTGGTTGTAAATGGGTCTACAAAATCAAAACTCAAGCTGATGGATCAGTCGAAAGATACAAAGAATGATTGGTTACAAAGATTTTTACTCAAAAATATGAAATTGACTATGAGGAGACCTTTACTCTAATTGCTTGCCTGACTTCAATCTGTAATCTTATTGCATTAATAGCCAACAACCATTGGGAATTGTTCCAGATGAGTGTCAAGAATGTCTTTCTCAATAGTGATCTTTATAAAGAAGTATATATGTAACCTCTATCTCAGTATGCTCATCCACCTAATAAAATTTGTTGTCTTCATAAAGCCTTGTAGGTCTTAAGCAAGCTCTTCGAGCATGATTTGCTAAATTTAGCTCCACCATCAACTGTATTGTCTTTACCTCAAGCTCTTATGATCATGCTTTGTTTATTAGAAAAATAGATCAAGGGTGCACTCTTCTCCTTCTATATGCTGATGACATGATGATAACTTACAAGGACACTCAAATGATCGTTACTCTCAAATCTTATCTTTATCAATAATTTGAAATGAAAGATTTAGGTCCCCTCAGTTATTTTTTAGGTCTTGAAGTATCTTCTGATGATTCAGGCTACTACTTGTCTTAAGCTATCTCTCGTGCTGGCCTTACCGACACTAAGATTGCTAGCACTCCACTCGATTCTAATGTTCATATCTCTGCCATTGATGGAACTCCTCTAAGTGATAGTACACTTTATCGACAGCTAGTTGGTAGTCTTATATACTTTATTGTCAGTTGTCCAGATATTGCTCATGTTGTTCCCATTGTCAATCAATTCATGTTTGGACCTCGCACCACTTACCTTTCATTTGTTCTCCGTATACTTTAGTACAATTAAGGAAGCCTATTTCATAGGCTTTACTTCGGTCATTCATCTTCATTGAACTTACTTGCATACTTTAATACAGACTGGGTTAGAGGCCCAGTTGATCACTGATCTACTACTAGCTATTGTTTCTTTCTTGGCACATCTCTTATTTCTTGGAGCAGTAAGAAACAAACAATTGCTCTCGCTCAAGCACTGAAGTAGAATATTGAGCCCTAGCTAACACCACCTATGAACTTTTATGGTTTCGATGGTTACTTTAAGACATATATGTCTCCTTTTCTTCAACAGTTCCTCTCTTTTGAGATAATCATAGTGTTATACAAATTGCTTACAATGATGTCTTTCATAAACAAACTAAACACATCAAAATCGATTGTCATCTTATGCGTCATTATGTGCTTCATAAAACTAAAAAACTTGTTTCAGTCTCACCGTAATCACAAATTGTACATGATTTTATGAAATCACATCCGCCTTGACGTTTTCAGGATCTTCATTCCAAACTCAAGTTATTGTCTTCACTACTACCTTGAATTTGAGGGGAGCTATTAACATAATCTTCGAAAGTCAAACATCAACATACATTTAATCTTAATTTTCTCCCAAAATCATGTACAATAATACTCTGTAATTATTAGTTGATTTTTTTTCTTTAGTTGGACTCACCTAAAGTGTATAAATAGATAGATGTACATAACATTGAGCATAAACATAAACACAGAAAGTCTTTCGTCATTCCTTCTTTACTCTTTATTCTACATAAACAATTATAATGGTATCCATCATCATTCTTTGTGGCCAATAATAATTAGAGCTGTATTTATCCTTTAAAATTAGTTGATTCCAATATGTTCAAGTAAATGAATTATGATTGGGACGAACGAGGATAGGAATTTGTGTAAGGTCAACTTTTTTGTAATTAACGAATAACATTTTTAACTTACAAAAATTTTAATTACATGGTTTAAAATTTCGGCATCCATTAAAAACGATTGATGCTTATAATCTATAAATGACGTAAAAATCTTGTGCTATCTATATAATGAATAGTTCCATACTTAATATTGTTATTTTTTAACTAAAAGGTCATTCTTGCATAATAAAATAATAGATTTATAGATCATAAAATTATCAAAATTGATATTTTTGCTCCTAAAAAATTTGTGTAATTTAATGTCAAAAAAATTATGATGGATCCGTAGAAAGATTTAATAAGAAAACTGTAAGTCGGTAATTATTTAAAAGAAAGTACGTATCTTCTATCCCATTTGTTATGCAACACTTCATATCAAGAATTTAGCTTGGGTGACAAATTAACAGTGTCAATTGGTCCAAGGTCCTAGGTTCGACTCCCAATAACGGGAGGAAGTGACCGCTTTGTTAGGGGGCTGTCCAAGATCAAACCGTGATTTAACCCTCCAGCAGTGATCGGGCCTTCGACTAGGGGCTCATGGAGTTGGGGATCAACCTTTTGATCCAAGAATTTAAGTAGATTCAATTTCTGACGGAGATGTCACCTCCTTTGTAGTTATGGACCTGCAGGAGTAAAGGACGGCTGGTGTGCACAGTGACTTAAAAAAGGTCAATTTCCTGCCACGAGGCAAAGTCTGTGCAATAATTGTACTCTTGAGCCGAAAACAAAGGCTAACGTTGAATTCAGGCCAGGCCTAATTCAGCAAAAAACAACAATAATTTAGATTTAAAAAAAGGTTCATGTGCATAAGAGAAATTAGCAACAACTTGATCACCAGCTAATACGCAGATAACTGTTATCTTCTTGTCTGTAACACAAGCATTCAAGTAAAATGAAGCAACAAGAATTACCTGTTACTTTGTCTTTCTCCAGAGAGCTCTCACCATTCAAAAGGTGGTAGAACACCTTGTACTATCTATCCGTTCAACAAAGATTGACCCATCAGATCACTATCAATGCAATTCGTCTACATCGTTGCCCCCTTATTGCAGAAAGCATCGTCCCACCCTCATTTTTTGTCAGTTCTTGGAAAGTATCATTGCCTCTCCCTACACAACTTTTGTCCATTCTCAAATAGTCCCCAGGACATATCTATATCTTAGAACCAAAGAAATCTATCCGGTACACACATTGAACGGTAACCATGGACTCGGAAACAGGAGTCTTCCTGTTATTTGCCAACTAAACCACAAGTTTGTATACTCTTGCAGCTCATAATCAAGTTGGCAAAAAGTCCCACTTCAAGATTAGTGTTATTTGTTGCAGGGATGAAGCAGAATCTAATTTCTTCTGAGAGTTTAGGTACATTTCCCAGTCCAGGTGTATCAAGCTATCAGGATAAAGGGTGGTGCTCAGAGAGGGTACCACGTCAATCACGCGGCGACAAGAGGCATATCGGTGTACTGAGGCCTTTTTATAGTGGCAGGGCATTGCCTTCCAAGTGGGATGACGCTGAAAGGTGGATCTGCAGTCCTGTTTTTGGGTACGATGTTGGTACCTCTCAATCTCGGCTTCAAAGACGTCCCAAGTCGAAAAGTGGGCCTATTGTGCCTCCTGGGGTTGGAAAATATTCCAATTGCTCGCCTTCTTTGCAGATTTTTGATGGCGCTTCTTTGAAGAATTTCATGAAAACTCCGTTTTCGACTGGAGTTTTGATGCCCAACGGAGTTGCTATCCGTTATGGAGGAGCTGGAAATGATGGACATGCTACTGTGGCTAGTCTGCCTTGGTCAGACGTGGTGAACGAATGTTCGTTGCCTAGCTCTCAAGGTATGGCTTCTGTAGAGATTAGAGATTGATAGTGAACTAATAACCAATTTGGTGGAGTTAATCACTTGACGTGTTAAGCCTTGGAAATATATTTCATGAGCATTTACAGTTGAGAAGAAAATACAAAGCATGAGTTGATGTATATAATCAACGAAATATTCTCAATTCTTCTCTTATCCCTCTCTTTTGGAGCTATGGAATGTGAAAGTTAGTCTATATCTCGGAGTTTCCACAGGATAGTCTTGAGAAGAACCAACTAGCTCATTATGATGCCTTTTTGTCCATTCCTTGTTTCTGAGTTCTGTACATATTTCAAGATTCCAGCTTTAACATAACAATTTTATTCTGATGTTAGCTGCTCACTTGTTGAATCAAATTTACAGATGAGAAACTTGACGGCGTGAATAATGAACAAAGTCTGATAACGCGTGACATTTCAAGAAGGGACATGGCAACTCAGATGAGTCCTGAAGGCACCAATCAGTCATCTACAACAGGATCCTCATCTCCACCTACTAACTCTCCAGAACTGGAGTCTCAGAAGGAGAATACATCTAAAATGGAAATGAGGGAAGTGCGTGTCGACAAAAGATCCACCATGATTAATAGATGGTCAAAAAGACCTTCTTGCATAAGCAATAAAGGATCAGCAGGTTTAAAGGACTACAAGGAAAATTACGGACAAGCTAGGAAGTCATCTTGGGATATTTCAGATGCAGCATCAGACTTTTCCATGTATGTGTTAATCTCTGCATTTTATTTTGGACAGCCTTCCCAGGACTTTCAGTTTGTAGTTTTCATCAAACAAATGGATTGAACAGCACAAATTTATGAACCATCTTTTAAGGATAGGAAGTATTTTCCTGATCTATTCCATGATACAGGAAAGGTTATGAACTAAACTCCAAACACAAGCAGCCATATGACCTTGGGGAAGGAATTGAATTTAACATATGCAACCACAAGTCATAGCCTCATTCTTCATCAATGGAAGTCTATTTTCAGTTTTTTGATAGATAATGAAAATGCCCATAAGTAAGTCTTGTGACTTAAGAGGTAGAGAAAGCCTAGTATCTATTGTACTGCAAAAAGATTCTTGTCAACCCTGAGACGCGTGATAATCGCTTTAAAGAAGTAAAAAAGTCCAAGATGTTTTGACCAAAGACATTGCAATCTTACCATATGTAAAGTTTGTTATGTCCACTGAAGCTTACCCAATCCGAATATACTCTATGAAACTTTGACCTTTTGTAGTCATTTCGACTGCAGGTTACAAAGAGAGGAAGCCAAGATTACTGCATGGGAAAACTTGCAGAAGGCGAAAGCAGAAGCAGCAGTAAGAAAACTCGAGGTTGGTTATATTCATGTAGCACTGTAACATTTAGTTGTTGAATAGCGTTTGAAAGCTCCTTTTATTTTATTTTATTTTGGTTCCAACTAGACTCTCATGTTTATGGACTCCCTTAGTTCTCATATATTTGGAACTTATTTTCTAATGCTTAGATGAAACTTGAAAAGAAGAGATCATCATCCATTGATAAGATATTGAGTAAATTGAGAAGTGCTGAGATGAGAGCTGAGGAGATGAGAAGCTCGATATTGGTCCCTAAAGATCACCAAATTCCGAAGACGTCCCACAAGTTTCCATTTCTCCACAAGCTTGCTCAGTTCCGTTCGTTAAGCAGCTGTTTTCTCAGCGATGCTTTATGATGTTCAGGCCATATCCTGCTGCTCTGTTCTCCCTACCTGGCGGCTCTATCTCGTAGCCCAAGTTCAAGCTTTGTATAGAACCGTGTTTTTCGACACCTCTGTATTCAGAAATTTGCTATACGTGCAAATTCTTTGAGCTGTATTAATCCAGGTAGAATCATCCTAAATTGTTTAATTTAGAAAACCAATCAGTAAGATTTAAGACCTCAACTTCAAAAGCACTACTGAAATGTTTGTCCCTGGGATTCCTGAACTGCTTGCTGGTTACAGGCGCAAGGCCTTCACCGCAACACTTACTAGAGCGATCATTACGGACAAGATTCCAGCCTTACCAAAATTTATAAAGCGAGGAGATTCCTAGCACATTTAATGTCACCAGTAGCTACGTTGTCTTTTTGCTTCTTGTTACACTTCTTTTTCTTTTTTTCGAATTGTTTCTTACAGTCTTGTGTCTGTAGTTGCAAATGACATGCATCAAAATAGCAAAGTTGGTAAATGACACAGTGCAGGACTCCAAATGTCCCATTCGTCATTATAGCACAAAGAACAAATACACTAGCCGAAATGGCAAGGCTCCAGCACAAACCCACATGTAATCTTTGGATTCCTTCTCATATTGAGCAGGACCACAATGATACTACAGTACACAAGAAGTTCAGCAGATAAGATAGTTTGTTAACATTAAACGGTTCAAATTATTCAGAGGTAATTCCGGTCCTAAACCTAGCACTTGCCCTCATCTCCTTGTAAACCAGTTACAATCGTAGGGCCAATTGATCATTGTTGGAGGCCACGTGCGCATGGCTAATATGGTCTATACCTCCAATCTGCTCTCGAAGGTCTAGCACTCCCAATGCCATAACCCCACTGCATGGCAAATAACGAGTTATTTAACATTATGCTATGCGAGACACATTCTGTTATCCATTACTATAACATCTATCTTTTCTATACGAACGAAAATAAGTGAAGAGCTGTGAGGAAACTTGAGCTATTTTTCAATTTTCTCTTTATCCGTTGCTATACTTACATCATCAAAAGTCAGGCTTCCATACATCCTACCAAAGTTGCGCATAGGACCACCATAGCCCCCAAAAGGTTCAGGGCCATTCATCATAAACGCTCCACTAGGGCCAGCATCATCAAGAGGTGTGGCTGAATCTATAGCAACCTGGATCGAAAGTTTAGATCATCAAAATCATCCACCAAAAAAAGAAAACCCTTGACAGATTTTTGTATGATTTTGTGTTATGGCAAGGCTAGGTAAACAGAAGTTTCATGGACTACCTGATGCCCACATATCTCATGGGATCTTCGAGACACACGATCTGCTACACCTTCTTCAGCAAATGTTACAAACCCAAAACCTCTATGACCACTCCTCTTTGGGTCCTACTCTTGGGGAGTATTTTCAATGTTCATCAGGCTGACTCAGAATTATGACTCAACATTACAGTAAAGCAACTGCAACATACCTTTGGAACATAAACATCTAATATATGGCCAAATCTACCAAAATACTGGCGCAAGTCTTCTGCAGTTGCTTCCTGTGGAAGCCTGCCAACAAAGATCTTTTTGCCCATCCCTCTAGCAGGTTCTCCTCCTACCCAATGAGAAGATAAATAAATATAGAAATCATTAATAGAATGAACAATCAAGAACATAATTTGTAATTGCACCAACTTCCGTAAAATGAGCCCGGATGGTCATATAAGGTAGGAGCTCCTAGTGCTGCATATCTAGTTGCTGCAGAAATATATGCATTGTATGCACCATAACCACCATGAGACATTCTTCCTACGGGCCTGAAATCATCTTCCTGACAGTACATAGTTAACATTAACTTCACCTCTGAATGTAGAACTTGTCAAGGGCTATTGCAATTTACATATCCTGGAACTAACAAATGCAATTTAAGTTATAATTTAAGAGGAAGAGCATTCAATCACGGGCATAAAACTAGGTAGATATGTTAGAACATGCCTTTGGTGTTGCTCGATCAACAACTACAGTAGAACCTTCTAATTCATGTGATTCAGCCATCAAATTGTCCACAGAATCTGCAGCATGGAAAAGTGATTATTCCTATGAAGTGATTATTCCTATGATGACAGAAAGCAAATGCAATTTCCAAAGAAAAAGTTGGGAAAGCAACCATTCTTTCTTTTTATTCTGTTTAGGGAGAATAATAGAGGGGGATTAGCAACCATCAAAAGCCAAAGGACTGTACACAATATGGAAAACAAAGCAAAGGATGCATAAAGGAATGAAATCAGAGCATGCAAAACAATGATATTAGTGGTCTGACCTGCATTTGCAAATGTGATAAATCCTATCCCACGATGTGTTTTTGAGTTATGATCCTGTGCACAGAATCAGTTAACAAATACTCTGTTAAAATAACAGGGGAGAAAAACCACAACTGTTTATTGGTGTAAGCAAGCAGTGTGAAATGAAATAGAGAAATAGATATAGAGACGACCTTTGGCATATATAGATCTATTATCTCGCCATATTTCTCAAAATGACTGCAAACAAGAAGGGTATATACAATTATGCCTATTCCACAATTGACTTAATAAATAATATACAATGATAAAAACAAGAAAAAGATCTCCCTGGCCATGTCATGATCCTTTACCTACGAAAAGTTGCTTCAGTCACAGCTGGTGCTATCCTGGCAACAAATATCCTGGTCACTTTTTTTGCAGGGGCTCTCATTTCTTCCTGCCAAATGAAACAAGTAACTGGTATACAAGTGCTGCTACATTGTATCGGCATATGAAATATCCATAAATTCTAAAAAGACAAAGATAGAAGGTTGTAAAATTAGTTCACAATTTTGAAATCAAACCTTTGGAGTAGCTACTTTTACTTCCAACATTCTTTTTCCAAGAAAATGTTCGCTTGATAGTGCATTCTGTGAAAACAAAAATGTCAAAAGCATGTCAACTTAGGAAACAAGCTCCATTTCACAAAAGAGCTGATAATAACCTTGGCATCTTCCTCTGACACAAATGTCACATATCCAAAACCACGAGATCGACCAGATGACCGCTCCTGAAAATGCAATGAAAAACAATGAATTTATCCCCACAAAAAAAATTTGATGTATTAATATCAATAATCCACAATTATGAAGTGCAACAACCAAGCTGTACATCTGTTGCCTGCAACAATCTAAATATTTTAGATTATCATAACTCTGTCACAAATGAGGTTCAAATCCAAGGAGGATATATCAACCTTAAGATCTTAAACTTCTCAATATCTACTTCTATCTTGCCTAGAATGCTGCTAATTGCAGTAAGCACTAACAAATGCATTAGGTAGGAACAGCAGCACTCCACTAAGCCAAGACAAATTTTTGATCCCAACACCAGAACAACAAATAATTTAATTTCAACCTATCAAACTGCTAAGAAACTAGAACCAAAGCATTACTTAGCTCCAGAAAGAAAGTCCCTCTTGTTAAAGGTTTGGTAGATGAAAAATGATAGTAAACCTGCTTATAATGGTTTCAATATCACTTTGTCCATGGTAAATATAAGGCCTTTCACAAGTTATTAATTTTTATAGCATTCACCGTCAATGGTTTCCATATGCTACTGTGCAATAAACACTTCCCAAGTGAAGCATTTCATCCACTAAACCAAATAGCCTCATGCAATATTAGGACAAGATACTTCCTAAAGTGCAGCATCATAATTTCAAGCTGTAAAGCCCAGCCCACCAAAAGACGGGTGAAGAAGAATATTAATACCAGAAATCAAACGTTATAAAAGCAAATTCAAAAGTAAGCAAGACGTCCGCATGTATAAAACCTAAAAAACAAAAATTCAACAACATGCATACAAAAGCTGCAATGTAAATTCAAGTACAACTTAAAAATACAAGCCTGGTGTCCACAAATATAAGGTGCTATGTAGATATCCACAATATATATATATATATATATATAAATATAAAATAAGCTGCTATGCTGTCCAACAAATCATTAGAGTAAAGCACAATCGTCCAAACATGAATATTTATCAAACCAATTAATGCAAAAGCTGGAGTTCTTAAAGGTATAAAGTGAAAATGGCCAACCTTCATGACAATACAATCCTCTAATTCCCCAAATTTGCTCATATATTCTCTTAAACCTTCTGTATCCACTTCCCAAGGAATGCCAAGAACCTACAATACACAATCACTCAAGAACATATCAATCAATCAAACCGACATAAAAAAAATCAAACTTCATCAATTATTTGCAAAGTGCAACGACGAAAAACTAACCACAAGCTTTCGCTCCATGAGGAATTAAGAGCAATTTGCGCAGTAGACAAAAGGGGAATCAGAGAAACGGAGATGGAGAAACCCAAACCCTCAAAAAACCAGGTGAAGGAGAGTAAATCGCTCTCGAACCTCTCTGATGGCTAACAACCCTCTCCTCTCTCTCTCTCTCTCTAAAACTCTCACACTCCTCTTCCTCTTCCTCGTCGCTCCCTGCACATGACAAGCACACCTCTTTCTCACAAACAAACGTCATCGTCATCGTCATCATCATCTTCATCTAATACCAAAATCTAATTCACCGTACGTTAATTCCTCAGTTTACACGAACCAAAATTTGGATCTTTCACCAAAATTTGGATCTTTACAAGAGAAAAGAAGAAAGATTAAATCTTTTTGGAAACATGTGATTTTAACCATGAATTTACCCGCTGGCTGACCTTTTTCGATGGAATCGAAAGTTTCGAAAGAAAACCTTAAATTTCAGGACTCACCTCTCTCCCTCCCTCTCAAATCCCTCTCTGACCTCTCCTCACCTTCCTCTAAATCTCTCGTTCCTTCGCTCGCTCGCGCCTCCTCTGTCTCGCTTCGACCTCCACCAGCCACTACCGAAGTTGGTGCCCTGTTTTAGAAGGGACCAGTTACTGAGTTAATACTATGATGGGCTTGCTCTTAACAACCCACAGCCCGACCACAGGACTATTCTTAGCCAGATGAGACCAGCCCAGGTTTCTGCTACCCCATTCTTACTCTATTACTCCAACTTCTTGTGGAATATTTATTTTGGACTTTTTATTTACTTTTTTCTAATTACTTTAGAAAGTAAAATAATTATTAAAACATAATAATTATTATTTGTGACTGTACAATATATACATACACAAGTGAAAATTGTCATTTCTATTTCAGAATTATAGCTTTTAGTTTTTCATTTGAGTAAAGTGAGTGTATCATGTATTCATCAGTAAAGCAATGTGGTGAGGATGGACTCAAAAGAAATTCTATTTTGATCAATCAGCAAAAAGATCATAAACGATTAAACAAATCACCGAATTTTCTTGTAATACATTGTGATTGTACACTTAAAATGATATAGGCACCACCTTTGCTGCAAGATTTTGCAATGGTAAGTGATCAATCATCTTGTGTTAAATCGAAGTGTTGGACAACTCTAGAACAGCATATATCATATGTTTCCTTGTCAATTGTAGTCAATGATCAACTTTTTCTTACATCCAAATCGGAGGCACTCCTGAAACACGGATCTTGAGCTCGGAGGTACAACGATGCTTGTCCTAACCGTGTTATATTAGTGTAGTCTTGAGGGTTGTGAGCCGACAAACCAGGGAAGAGGAGTCCATACCATCTAATAAGCTTGAGCACCCAACCTTCTCTGTACTCTGGCCCTTTTGTATAGGGTATAATGAAGCTTCTTATCAGCTCCCAAATTGCAGTAAAAAACATGGGAATTGCAGAAAATGTTGTGAAGTAATTCTTATATGGTTCCTCTGGAACTATCTGCATCAAAAATGACAGTCAGTCCCACAGTTCATGAGCTCAATAGTTCAATACCTCTCCTAGCTATCATACCTTTCCTTTATAGCAGCTGTTAAAGTAGAGACAAGTCCCGAAGTGCTTGAACAGAAATGTAGAATCGTCGTCTGTCAGTAGCCTAGTAACAACATCATTGGAATAAACAAACCTCAGGTACTTAAAACCGTAGGTTTGCAACAAGTTTTTCATGAATCTCAAGAATTCCGTATCCCCAACCCTCGGCTGTCCAAATGTGTAGACACCCTCTAATCTTTCTAATAACTCTGCCTCACCATGCAAGGCTAGAACGGCTGGGAAGAGAATTGCGAGCGCGCCACCCATGCTATGGCCTGTTAAAATGAACTTGGTCCTCCTGTTTTCTTTCAAGCGTTTTCTCAGCTCTTCCCTGATAGAGTAGTAAGCTATCGGTCTGTCGGTTTCTTGTTCAATCTCGGGTGGCCAACCTTCATTAATTATTAGCCCCAACGCTTTGATAAACCCACCATGAATTTTTCCCATTTGAGGAAACTTGTACCAGGCGATATCCACGTCAGTACACCAATCGTCGGCATTAAAGATTTCAGTGCCTCTAAAGGCCACTACAATCAAGTCTTGGTCTCCAGTTTTGTCGTGAAACATGAAGGCTTGCGTCGAACGCTCTTTTTGAAAATCTAAAAAGAAAATGTTACAGTGACGAGGATAAGAATATACAAGGAGTAGCTTATAATATAGTCAGATGTTACTACATGTTCACGTAAGGGGATGCTTGAAATAGAGTGTGTTTCGCACCATTCCAAAAGTTGTCATATACAAGTAATTCCATCTGCATCATATTATAGACTATATATGAGTTCATAACTTGATGATATTAACGTAAATACGAGGAGAAACATCTCGTTAAATCAGCTCGAATTGGAGTTCCAGCATTAAAACCTATTAAATTTTGTAATGTTTCTACTTTCTAGTGATTTAACCTTCCAGTGATTTGTGACAACATTTTCGACAAAGGCCTTATTCTCGTATGCAATCTTGGCAGCCATAGCACTGAGTGCACTGTAGTATCTGCAATCTCCAGGTTTAATGTTCTTGTCCAAGTCTACACGGCTGTCTATATGTCCCATGAAAGACCGAAAATTTTCAGATTCTTTGACAGGCAATGTCACCTTACCTATACAAAGATCATCAAGTTCGTAAGTTTCGCGTATATAAACATCAAGACATTCTGGCAAGAATGGAAGTAGTATAGCTTATGACTGAATAGTGAGCACTAACCTCGAATAGCATTTAACAAGAGCACAAAAATATTACGATTACAGGATACAAGATTCAACCACGTATTCAACCATGATCCATACAGAATCATTGGCTTGGCCATAGATTGAAGGAATTTTTGCACTAGAAGAGAACTGAAAATGATCCATCCATGATGTAGGCTATCGTATTTCCCTTCTAGGGACTCTACACATGCCCTTTTCTCTATTTCATGGTTCAAAAACATGCGAAAGAGATTGACGTAGGTCACTTCGTCAGGTCTCAAAACCACATAATTGCCTGAGAACTTGTGAGAACTCATCGCCACAATTGAGGGAATAGAAAAAGGAAGAAGATTCGTGACTTAGCTGTGTCATATCTCAACTTCAGATCCGTGCATTATATATAGGGCTTGTTAGACAAGAAAGCATGAAATAGACAAGAAGCTCAGTATTGTAACATAAAAAGTAGATTAATATGATACTAAGTTACCAATCTTGTTATCGGATTGACATTTTACTATACACTCTTGATCACTTTTTATAGCCTTGTGTATTCCAACTCAACTTTTTAGTTGGACAATATACAAGAGAGAGTTTACAATGACACGAAAACGAAAAGGAAATGTACAAGAAAAAGAAAAGAAAATCCATGTCCAAGGACCGTTGCCATTGGCTAATTGCTTAGACGTGGAGAGTTTGTATATTCTCGCTGTAGTTACACCAAAATTTCTTTTTGGAAAGTGAGACCACAGAATAGGATCCCAAGAGTGTCTTGAAAGAAAAACCAGATGTGCCTTGCTGATATTTGTGCCTTTCATGATCCACGTTTCTACTTCACGTAGGAGCAGCAAAATAACTGAAGTAGTATCAAATTAGTTAAATGCAATTTAGCCTCTCTTTTATTGGACTTATACTAGCCGAACTTTTGTAAGTAGAACTTTTTTTTGCATATCTTTTTTTAGAAGAACTTTTCTGAAAAACCAGTTGACTATTTAGTTGTCATTTTAAAAAGAGCTTTTTTGAAAAAGTTTCATACGGTAGACTGTTTGGCAACATAAAAATAAAAAATAATTTTAATTTTAACTATATTTTATTTTGTAATAAAAATTATTTATGCATATAAATAT